>CM040241.1:46799685-46831593 GCA_022545495.1 Chrysanthemum lavandulifolium | reverse complement strand
TAAAATACTTATCATATTCCATGCCCAAATAAGCGCTATCAAAGTAAAAACACGACTTCATCACACTTGAGAAAATCTTGTATGCTTCCCCAACTGCTTCCGGTCAAGTTCGCTCTTTAAGGGTACTCCACTTCAAACCGTTGATACGGGAATTCGATCGACATGAGCGGGTGGTTTTGACACATTTCATGATACCGAAATCACCACCCAAGTCCTCCAAGTTCAAGTTCGATTCGAACCGAAGCTCTAAGGAATAATTTGGGCGACATCGAGGAAGCTTGTTTTCTTCGCCATGGCATAACTGGGTGCCCCTTGGTCTCGATCGTGTACTGTACCCCAGACACGCATAGAAGAGCTTGTGACAACCCCGATCAAGACCTATCACCGACCGCAGCCAGACGTCATCCGTCACCACAACACATCACCCGCATAAGAGATGTTAACCAATGGATACACGAGCACGTCCGGAAGTCCTAGTTCGGCTCAACCCAGTGGTAAGGAATCTTATATGGAATGAGGTACTATCGCCCACAATACTAAAAAGGAAAGCGCGTGGATTGCCGCCAAAACCATCGTTGTCACAACAACAAGACAACCTCCCGAGTCGACTTACGCCATTCCTACTCACAACCGCTGCTCTCATGACCCGCGACTATAAGAACCCGACAAGAAAGTCCAACATATAAATAGCGGTATTCGCCATCGCTCAAACGGTAACTTGACTTACTCTCTCTCTAGAATACTTTGTCTCTAAACCAATAATTACTCTCACACTGAGGTCGACCAGCGAAGACCCCCTTCCGCGTGAGACCAATCTGTTTCATTTTCTTAGCAGCCTACAAGTCAAGATTCCTCACTTAATTCAAGATCTATTCCACCAAAGATAGCTTAAACTAGCCTTTACGCAAGAGCCCATATTTGTCTTAACAAGTTGGCGCCATCCGCGGACGCCAACAACAACATAAGCTTCCGAAGAAGCTCTTTCACGAGTAATCGCAGATAATCCCTTCTTCCCTTGGGCCTTCTACGGTCAGAAACATAGGCAGGAAGGAAAAAGGAGAATGACACATAACGTTATTCCCCAAACGCCCGTGCACGCGCAATAAGGGAGTTCTGAAAGGCACTATAATCGACCGCCTAGTGGCAGCAGAAGGTTCATCAGAAAGATGGATCGTAAAACCCGTCTCGATTTTGATGATGAAACCAAATGAGAGGTCCTGAACACGCCTGAATCACCCTGGCTTGAGTCCGGCAAAGAAGAGAAGTCCAAAAAGGCGTAGGGTAGCCCCTAATGCTAAATTTGATCCTACGGAGTATTTCGATAGCAAAGAGTCTTCTCGAGACCGACAATGAGAAACCGAACGCCCAGGAAAGAAGTCTCATGAGGGTCGGAGGTCGCGCAAGATGTGTTCTCCAAAGTTGGAAAGTGAATGTCCGCATGTGACCACACAACCGGGAAACAAAACCGACGTCTCTCTGGCCCCGGTCAAAGCATCCTTCCGACTAAGAACGGAGAAAGAAGTTTAAAAGCTTAAAAAGAAAGCGCGACAATAAGGCACTCTACCTAAAGGCATTAGAGTAGCTTTGCAGCTCCCACCTGTAGATGCTTGTCACCGAGATATAGCAAGGACGAGAGCAATCACCCTCCCTATAAGGTCCACGAGATGTCTCCTGAAAGCGAGGAAAGTACGGAGGACACCGAAGTCCACCCTAAAAACAAAGTTGGGAGATGAAGTCGATTTAGATATATTGTCCTTACGACATTGCTTATGCGGATCCTTTCACCCAAAGGATACTGAACTTTGAGTTCTCAAAGATAACGAGGATGCCACCATGTCAAGACATATGACTTAACCGGGGATCCGGAGGATCACCTCAAAATTCCGCACGCTGCAAAAGTGGAACCCTCAGCCCATGCCCACGCAGCCACATGTTCAATTCTACCCTAATGGGGCATGTCCGCCTCGTTTGACTAGCTCGTCGTAAAGCATCGACAATTTGAGGAACTAAGGAAAGCTTCTTTATCATACCTTCAACAAAAAAGTACACAAAGAACCCCGTAGAGCCGCACTACATTAAGCAAAGTGGAGGAAGAATCTACAAAAGCCTTTGTTTAGCGGTTTATGCGTAAAGTATGCACGTAAAAGGTGTCCAAATGCATGCGGGTGTCGGAGCCATGCACCGGATAACAACCTCGAAATCGATCAAAAGACTTAATGACAACATACCCAAAACGGTAGACGAGATGTGTAGGTAACCACGGGTTTCTATGGAGTTAGCCGCAACAAACCAAACAAAGAAGAAGCACTCAGACTAGAGAAACCAATGGGCGGACAAAAGCACATGGTGTGTTTGAAAGAAAACAAAGTTCAAGGGGCGCCTAAGGCCGGAAGAAAGCGGGCGATGTGATTCACCCCGCCACAAAACCCCAAAGGAGATTCCGCCATGGACTCGCCAAGTTTACAGCCCTCCTATGTCCAAATTTCAAATTAATCCAAACAAAGACAAGTATTGCGACTTCCATAGAGAAAAGGCATAATATGTATGAATGATATTAATTAAAAGCAACAGAGGAAGCGTTAGGTCCTGACAAATTTAGCACACCTAGTCAAGGAAATCAAGAACGCATCCGTAAGAACTGGGGTCCCAAGTGGAGGAAAAGGACACCACCACCAAAGACAAAGTCCAAGCCATATTCATGGTTCAAACTTGGCAATGACAAATAGGCCCGTGAGTGTCTGCACATAGCTCTCGCATGGAAATCTCATTTCCATATCCGAGACGATCTGGGATGATCACTGCTGGTAATAAAGGCGTATATCGAGGGATGAAAGGTCCATGATGTACGCGACAATGGAGTGCCTCGTAAGTCTTGTACGAGCAATCGCTTTAACAAGCTAAGCCCCGATATCAAAAAGAATGGTGCCCGCTCATCCCCACTCTTGGGTTCAAATGAGAGCTTTCATGGCCGCTAGGAAAATCCTTCGAAGTGACGCTGGGGACTACAAAAGTTGCACAATCACCGGATGAACTTCATGGCAAGACGGTCACCGCCCCAATATAAAGGGATAATCTAAGGCAAGGCATAAGGTCACGAAAATAGTCCCGCCTACAAACCCATGGAATACTAAAGTTCCCACCCATGGTGGGATAGTGACCTTGCATAGTGAAAAAGTAATCCTAGTTCCCACTGAGTGTCTGATGGTTGTTGAGCCTCACCGCTAAGGCATGGAAGAGACCCTCGAAAGAAGGGTCAAGGTAGCAATTGATCCCGAATTCTGCATCAAACGATTACTATCTGAGGAAGTTTGTTGACGAGGGTAAGAGGAACCTCTCAGAATTACTCAAGAGGAACTTGGATATCTTTACCGGCACCGACATGACCGAGTCCCAAGAACAATAGCCGAATGTGTTTAACATCGTGAGAAGGCTACAACCCGGCGATAAAATAAAAGAAAGCGATAAAATCAACGAAGATGTCACCAAGCTAATTGCAGCGGGAATCATGGAAGGAATTCCATTACCATGATTGGTTATCTAATCTGTCCTAGTCAAGAAGAGTGATGGAGTCGAGAATGTGTATGGACTCGTTAGTGCAAATATTACTATATTTAATCTATACGCCTTGTTTGTTTTATTGATGACAAACATGTAACTTGTAATACATAACGAAATGTGAAAATTACTCAGAATCACATTTTGTCTCAAAGATACATTCAACAACTTTCGATGTCTCAAGTCCTCGTATGTTACAACATTGTGTTCGTATATGTTTGTTATGGCATTATGATCAAAACCCTTAACAAATCATTTAGAATATTTAAAATACATCTAGATTCACTAAGTATTTGAATAGATTAACCATTCTATTTCGAACCTCATTTTACATTTTACATTCACAAGTATTTTATACAAATACATCTTTTGTAAAATATCTAACAAATATATACTTTTATTTGTACAAGTAAACTAACTATAATATTCATACAAGTACTAAGTTTACTTACACTTGACAAAATACATTTTATTTTGACAAGCACTCAACTAGATATTTTATTTTACAAAAGGTAACTAGACATTTTATTAACTAGTTACATAATACATTTTACAAGTTTACTTTGATAAACTTTTTAATCTAAAATGGAAATACATATTACATTATGTCATGCATCATCTTTGAAACTTTGAAAGATCTCTTGAATATTTTGTTAGATTGTCACCAATATATCAAATGTGATCTTGGTAAGATATGGTAATATCTTGGAAAGATTTGATCAAAGATTTTTAGATTTTCGTCGACACCATGCGAACCAAATTTTATAAAGGACTAACCTCCCGGATCCCTTTTTTGGTTCCTGGCTTGTCGACCTTGTTCGCCTATAAATAGAAGCCCGCTCACTCATTTCTTCACCACTTCAAAACACATCTTCTCCACCTTCTTGCATACATTTTGATCAATCATTAACAATGTAGTAACATACATTAAACACCCTAATCATC
Source organism: Chrysanthemum lavandulifolium (assembly GCA_022545495.1). NCBI lineage: Eukaryota > Viridiplantae > Streptophyta > Magnoliopsida > Asterales > Asteraceae > Chrysanthemum > Chrysanthemum lavandulifolium. The sequence goes on along the minus strand of CM040241.1, from coordinate 46,827,093 downwards.
ATTATCATAATGCTTCTAACATTCATCTTTGTTGTAAGCATACTTTACATTTTGATCAACCAAGAAAAGCTTGATATCTAGCCATCCTCATTCTCCACAAGCATACACATATGAAGATCTATCACATCAAGCTTTGGGAACTTGCGATCTTCATCATTCAAGGCCTTTAAATGAAGTTCATTTAGAAGTAGTCATTCATATCCATTAGACATTTGTGTCATGGATCATCATTGTAAACATTATTGCATCATCACAACACTTTCACCAAACTAGATTAGATGGTTTATGTGTTTGTGCCATAAACACAAGTTTTGTTATGTTGACCTTAAAACATAACGGATTGGTTGTACCTTTAAAGAACTCGACATCTAGCTTAGTGTCGGAAATATTGTATAGGCGACGTTAGGTTGGTTCTACCGCACTATAACCCGTATTTAGCTTTGTACCGAAAAGTGTGTTTATTTATTGTCAGGTTTTCTCCGTCGAGAAGCGGAGCTTGTTGATTTAGTGAAGTAACTCGAGTTGGGTACTCGGGGAATGGAGTAGGCGGAGAGAGATCCGTGACCCAACCACTATAAATCCTCATGTTCGGTTTGCACTTTCCTTTCTTTATCTCTTTACTTTTATAATTGCACCATACTATTGCTTGTGATGTGGTTTGATGTTCATGCTTGTGTGGCAACTTGGTTTACTATGTTTTATATTAATCACAAACGATAATTGACACTTCATATTATAACAAACTTCATAAGTGATTTGATACTAAAGATTCAAATTTTTTAAACCAGAACGATTCACCCCCACGCTTTCACATGGTCTTCAAGGATTTGAACAAAGCTTGTCCAAAGGATCTGTTATCCCTCCCGTAGATTGACCGAAAGTCGAATCCTCTAAGCCTATTCCTTTAAATGCTTTATAAACGCCACAAAGGATACCACCAAACATGTATGGTAGCCGAGGATGAGGAGAAGACAAGATTCCACATGAAACCAAGGCATCTTCGCTATACAAAGATGCCCTTTGGACTAAAAAATGCCGAGCCACATACCAAAGGTCAGTGGATAAAGCTTTGACAAATGATCGTAAGAAATTGAAGTTTATGTCGATGACTTGGTCATCAAAATCCACCCAGGGCAGGTACTCAGAGACATGGAAGAAACCTTCGAACCCAAGGATTAACATGAAATCAATCCCAAAAGTGCACATTCAGGTGAGCATGGAATGTTCCCGCCATGTCATAAGTAAGAAGGCATCGAGCTTGCCCGAGAAGTCCGGCCATGACCACACTCCCATCCCCAACGACTAAAAAGGAAGTGCAAAGTCCGAACGGAAACTAGTGTTTAAGCTACTTCATGTCAAAGTCGCCGAAAAGTCTCTACCATTCTTTAGAACATTGAAGAAATGCATCAAGAAGAGCGACTTCCATTGACCTACGTGGTTTAACAAGCATTCAAGGCAATGAAGCAAAGACATAGCCCAAAGGAGGAGTTGATCATGTACCCAGTCAACACACACAAGGAAGCGCAACTCGCTATCACAAGGGAGTCGCGAAAAGAGCCAATCTATTTTATCATCGCGCTTGAAAGGACCAAGATCAATTAAAGCCCAATCGAAAAGCTAGTATCGGCATTGGTATATGCATCTGCATGTCGCGACGGATTTCCAAGCACCCCGGCGCTTATCACGCATCACCCCAAAGCAAAAGCTAACCAAAACCGGAAGAGTGGAAGAATGGCCGGATGGGCGATAGAGTCGATGAGCATGGCGCCGCTTTAGACCTAGGACGGCAATCAAAGGACATGTGTCAGGCACTTCATTGCTAAAGTTCCGGACGGTTCGTAAGATGCCTGAAGGGTCCTGGAGCGTCCCGGCTTAACTCGACAAGTCCCGACGAAGAGAGTTCACATATGCTCTACGCTTTGAATTTGAGGCATCCAATAACGAAGCCGAAAGCGAGGTACCGATAGCAGGTTGTAATCGCAGAGCGTATGAAGGTGAAAGACCTCTCGCAAACGAGACTTAGACTCGTGGCAAACCAAATCAATGGTTCTTATGAGGCAAAGGAAGAAAGCATGATGCGACTAGCTAAAGCCAAAGCTTTGATCTGGGTTTCCAGACATTTTCCATCAAATGATCCAATGGAGCCGTAACAAACAAAGAGACGTGCTGAGCAAAATAGCTTTTACCGCTTTTTTCCACTTAACAAAACAAGTGCTCGTGGAAGTCTTGAAGGAAAATTAAATCGAGGAGAAGGAAGTCTTAGCCAGTGGTCAAGAGGAAGGGACACATGGATGACCCTCACTGATCGACTATCTTAAGGAAGAGACATTGCCAATGTACACCAAGAAAGCAAGAATTTGAGGATCAAAGCGCCGATAATATGCTAAAGGACTAATTTATTCAAGGTCGCTCTCAACCATGGCTCTGATGAGTGGGTCCTGCCCAAGCCAACTATGTGATGCGGGAAATTCACTTAGGATCGATAGTATGCACTCTGACCAAGAGCAACAGACGAAGCAATCCGTCCGGGTACTAATGGCCGACAATGCACAAGTACGCCAGAAATCATACGAAATGCGAAGATTCTGTGTTCACCGTCCGGTGCCAAAAACCCGCAACAAAACTTGACCCGATCACTTCTCCCCGCCCCTTTACAAATGGGGCCTAGATATGTGGCCCTTTCCCGTAAGTTCCGCAAAGTCAAATACATGATAGCTGGAATTGATTATTTCACAAAGTGGATCGAGGCTAAACCTCCGCTACCATCATAGGTAGACAAGTTAAGAAGTTTGTTTGGGACAACATCGTGTAGATTTGGGCTTCCTGGCGAGATAGTGTCGGATAATGGGAAACAGCCCACAACAATCTTTTCAAGGATCGCGTGAAGCTCAATATCAAACAACGCTTCACATCTCGCCAAACATCCGCAGCGAACAGCTTGTTGGAAAGTGCAAACAAGAGCTTGGGAGATGGAATAAAGGCGAGGTTAGAGAGGCGCAAGGATCGGATAGAGAAGGCCACACGTGCTATGGGCCCACGTAACGATGATCAAGACCAAGAACGGGAAACCTCATTTTCCTCACGTCACGGCACATAAGTAGTCATCCCTAAGAAATTGGCATGCTAAGCATCCGGCACAACCGTGAATCGGTGTCCAACAACCAGACCTACGCTCGAACCTCGACCTCCGGAAGAAAGAGAGAAGTCACAGAATCGAGGAGGCATAGTAAAGCCGTGGATGGAGAAGTACTACAACGCCAAAGTTCGTGGCATGGCATTTAGACCCGAGAGTTTGCCTACTGAATAATGAGGCTAGCCCGTGGAAGACACGGTAGCAAATGAGAGGGACCATATGAGGTAATGGAAGCATCATGACCGGAGCATACAAACTCTGAGGACGAGAAGGAGAATGCTTCCATGGACATGGAAAGTCCGCAACTTGAAAAAATGTTATGTAAGTCAAGATATTATCCCATCTTTTGTAGTTGTTCATGGACCGATCCTGGACAACGGAGAGGATAATTTAAATTCATGTCTAAGTTTTTTTTCCTTGTATTGTCTTTAATCATTAATGCAATGTGGAGCCTCGCCCGCTTCACAAATTTTCCCAAAAAACAAAAACTTATTTACATCTTTAGTAATTTTATCGCATATCCGCGACATGTGTGTAAGAGGTATTGCAAACCCAGCACAAGGATGAGCAACCTCATAATTGACTCAGGCATATAAAAGGTATTGCAAAACCATTGACCAACACATATTACCCCTGAATACGATCCAAGTATAAAACATATGTAATATTATTTAGTCAAGTTTCATAAGTACAAGTACGCAGGGGCATACCCCCGGATTACAAAAACATTGGAAAAAATACGACAAGTTAGTCTAGCAGGGACACAGTCCCGAATCCGATGCAAACATACCTACCACAACATACAACGGGGGCATACCCCCGGATAAAGAAACCATTCATAAAAGCTTCATTAAAGATGAGAAGGCGGCATAGTCTAAATGCCACCCATTACAAACAAACAACCTAAGGATCCCCGACCCCATCCAAGACGCTTAGTATCAAACATATCATCAAATGGGGTTTCTTCTTCCCATTGGGCCTCGGTAGGAGCAGTATGGGTTGGACCAGAGGAGCAATGATCATGGAAGGCTCCCAAGGTGTTGACATGGTGAATAACAAGAGAAACCATCAAACCGGATTCCCATAGTCAAAATCCTTGCCATGAAGGCGACTCTTCTCTCCTTGTAACAAAGAATAGCTCGCGTCACCGGTGATGGCCTCGAGCAGAGTTGGAAGCAAAACCTCCTCCGCAGGGGCAATAAACACAAACTCGCCCGACCCACTTGGTCGCTCCTCTTGTAAAACCAAATTAGCCATCGATACTCAAGAGAGCATCTTTGCACGCCCAAATAATCAAGCAAGGGAAAGGGCACATTGCTTAGCCGCACAACGGCCTCATTAAACCGCGCCTGCCTCTGTGGTTGTACGCCTGACGAACCCAACGTGCACTGCTACCATGAACCGCCAACCCCACCTCCAAACCTTGTCTAAGTCCCTCTGCAATGGCTTTACTAATACAGTCCCCCAAGCGGGTCTGCAACTCTGGAGACTGCTTAAACATCATCTAAGCCTTAAAGAACCAATGAACAACCACCCATCTTTTCCCCTCCATGGCAAGAAGGCAGCTTGGGAATAGTTCTTCATCAAAGTCGTGGTTCAAATCCGCTAACTTCTTATCCAGCCTAGCCAAATTCCCATCATATGTTCTCCGGACTTCCGCCTCACACCCTTCAACTTCTCACCCGTAAAGCCCGTGATCCTTAACTCGATCTTCAACTCTTCACACACGACTTGACACCCAAACTTGACCTTTAGCCCGCATTCTCAATAGTAAGAGTTGCCACCGCTGATCCTGGGAGCAATCATACCTTCCACTGGGCTATGCGGTCACGGAGCCTCTTCACCTCCGCTAACTCAACCTCAAAGGTCAGAACACGCCACTGAGGCCCCTCGCCTCCATGGCCTCATCCTCAAGCTCCGACACACGCCTTTGCTAGCTACCAGCTTGTCCCTCCTTTCTAGCTTCTTTGTCAATTTGAAGTCTTATTTAGCTCAAAGTCAAGCCTCAACCGCATTTCAAGACATGTAAGCTCAGCTTTGTGTAGCGATGATGTTATATCGATCCAAAAATCATGATGCGACATATTCCGGGCACGGACGAGCAGCTGTGAGTGGAAAGATTATCCATCAAGCTCCTAAGAAACCCATGCGCCATCCATACGAAACTCGCTGGTAGGAGCCACCCGAACATACACATTCTTCGCTTATGCAAAGGTCCATAGACATGGACCGATAAAAATATTTGCCTGAGGCGGAAAACGATGAACAACAGACTGGAAGGAGGTGACTCGCCAAAACCACTCTCCGATGCGGTTGTTGAGGAGGATCGCATGTAGATCTTAGTAGTCTCGTGAGGCACACCGTTGAAGTCTTGCTAACAAAGGTCCTGATCCGGATGATGCAAAGGAGAAGCCTCTCTAAGATGCAATCACAAGATCGTGACGCTGTTCCAATCCGACTCATCATGAAGCTCCACAACCGGAATTGCCTCTCGAGGCCGTAGTTCGCAAGGCCAAAACACTTATGTTAATAATATAATCAAACATGATAAATGTGACCACCATATGAAATGTCTTATCGATAGCCACTCCCAAGCCCTCATTGTGCCAAAAGAATAATCCTTTTCTTCTTCGGATTTTTAGAAGGAATATTCAATGTGACTCTTCTTCCCAGCAGCCTCTAAAGAATCAACGATGGTCTCGACACCAAGGTGATAATGTTCTCTCGACTGCCCACAACCCAAACCCAAAAGTCTCTTCCCTCGTAGGGTCCTCTCACCTCGCTCGTAATCCTCTCCCGAACTCTACCACAAACGGATCCTACCGATTATTAAACGAGAACAGATCCATCTATAGAAAAGACAAAAAGTAGTTAGGAACAACGCACATAAATGAAATTTAAAGACCGACGAGAAACCCTAAGAAAGAAACCCACCTCATTATCGACATCATGAACGTAGGCGCCGCCTCATCATCCCGTGCGCGGCGCACTAATCAAACACAAAATGGCTCCGATATTTTTGAACGGAGCACGCCAGATCCAAAGAAGGACAATAAACCAAGGTCTACGCCATCATCCAATGGGGTGGATCACAATAATCGAAGATTGTCGCCCACGGATCGACATCGGAAAGACAAAGGAATCAAACCAAGAAGTACTTTTTCCAATTCTCGACGGAGTCAAGAGGAGCTGATGTGATGATCGACAACCAACGACTTTGGACATTTTCTTTTCTAAGGTCGACCACCCATTATTCATGCCTAATAATAGAACTTCCTAAACAAGGCTACATGTGATCACCACCATGAATGCGACAAAGGATCTCGAATAACTAATCCTCGCCGCGGCTAAAACAGACAATTGCAATGATGGATCCGAAGTACTCTAGAACGCTACAAAGAAACTTAGAGTAGGATTCTAAAATAACAAAACTCAAAAACGGTATATACACCTATTTTACCCTCCAACAGATCTCTAATGGTATCGTTAGACTGTGAAGGGTTTGATATACCTTATCCGGGATATGGTATTTTAGACTTAAACACGCCTAAGTCCTTTTGCTCTAACTCACAAGTGAAATCGCTAAGAAGTTTTTAGCCATTTGAAAACAATGAAGGAGGAAAACCTAACATGAAAGGAAGAAACGAAGATAAAGGCGACGTTTTCTCCATAAACACACTCTAACGCAAGTACAAGAGTAAAAAGGTAAAAAAATGAGGGTATTTATACCCTTCGAAAGGAAAAGTAATCGCCTATCGGGCGAATAAGATTGGGCCACATCCCCGATACGTATCTAACGGCCCATAATCAAGTAGATCGATGGATGACATGATAGCAGCCAAAGCGTCACATCAGTTAGACATTGTGCGGTCAAGAAACGGTTCACGATTCTCAAGGGCCAGCTGTAACGCTTATCCACTAAATACTGGAATGTAGAGTCAGCGCGAGCAAGGATAACCCGCGGCACGAGGTACCGCGGCCAATGAACATGATTAAGTCTAGAACACTTGTTCCTAGCCAACAAGCATACTAGACTGGGAGGACTTGATCGTGTACGTACCCCCGGACACGCGTAGAAGAGCCGGTCCAACCCCGGATCAAGACATATCGCCCGTGATTTACCCGGACGCCATCCGTCCCCACAACACATTACCCGCAAGGATGTTACATCGATACATGATACATCCGGAAGTCCTAGGTGCGCTTAACCAGCGGTAAGGAATCTTATATGGAATGAGGTAATGTCGCCCACCCCAAAAGGAAAGCGCGATGGATTGCCGCCCAAAACCGTCGTGACAACATCAAGACAACCTCCGAGTCGACTTACGCTATTCCCATCATTAACCGCTGCTCTCATGACCCACCTACCACGAGAACCGACAAGAAAGTCCAACATATAACAGGGTCTTCGCCACTGCTCAAACCAGAACTTGACTCACTCTCTAGAATACTTTATCTCTTTAAACAAATACTTACTCACACCGGCGCCGACCGCCAAGCACCCTTCGCATGTGAGACTAACGGTGTTCATTTTCTTAGCAGCTACAAGTAAAGATTCCTCACTTAATTCAAGATCTATTTCACCAAAGATGCCCTAAACTAGCCTTTGTGCTGAAGAGCCTAGATTTGTCTTAACACCGTTCGGAGACACTTGTGTTCAAGACTGGTATGGCCAAGTCTGTTCATCATGCCTGAGTGCTCATCAAGCATAGGCACATCAGGTATTGCTAAATCTAAATGGGTATTTCATATGTATACACCATGATATCTACGTGTGATCTTGTTTTAGCCATTAAAATATATTTAAGAGAAAATGTTTCAGACAGCAAATTTTTGGTGCTGATTGCTTTATCACTTTTTTACGGATTGCTATGTGCTTATTGGATGTATGTTTAAATTTAATGAAATAATCACTTTTTAAGTTTGGATTCTGGATAAGAATTTATCCTTAGTGCTTATATGTTGTAAGCATAAGCTAAAACAATGCTATCTCACGCGCCCTTTAAAGCAGCTTCACTTGCGAATAAGTTGTTTGGTATTTCTTTTTCTGTAAAGAGTAACCCGAAAAAACTGGTTAACCCGGCCAACCTCTTTAAAGTCCTATTTGACTCAGGTTTTTGTTTTGTTATGGTCATTATTGTGATGTTCTGTTTGCTTAAATGTGGCCTTGGTTACAGGGTTGGAAGGCAAGTTCTGTTGTATTCGACACTTGGGCTGCTCTTTTTAGTGATCATGTTGAAAACATAACCCAAATGCTTTACAAAGTTGGGGTCCAGCGGCTAACTGCACACGAAGTTTTGTGATGAAAAAGTTATGGCGAAAAGTATGGAATTGATGATCGGGTACCTTTCTTTCATAATGTTTCATTGAGAATCGCCTTGTTGTTCTAAGTGTCTTGTAGAAAAGGAACACATTCTCTCATAGTGTTCGATGGTTGGCTTCATATCACAGGGCACCATACAGTGTTCCAAACCTCAGTAGAACAAACAAAGTCAAACAAACCTCAGCTTTACGAATGCATGACTCATTGTGTTTTCAGCAAGATGTTATGCAATGTTTATCCCGATCTCCGTCATTTCTTTGGAGTAGCTGAGAATCTTCTCTTCTTTGCTCATCAAGGAGAGTTTGCCAGCACATGCAGCTAAAGTAGTGAGTACAGTCATACAATCTTTAGTTTTAAACCGTTAAACTTGTTTCCACTTTCCGTTTTAGCTAAAACACTAACTTAACCCATTTTCATATACATGGGTACCAGAATTTGTTCATAGTTCTTTTTCTTTCATGTGTTAGACTTTTCAAAAATGGAGTGATGGATTCGACTCGAGCTGTGTTGATATTGCTACATGAAAAGATTATGAAGCGAAAGAACCAAAAGGCTGCTGCAAAGAAGGCAGCCGTGGGGATGCTGATGAAGAATGAGCTCTTGGTTATATCTGTTTATGATGATAATGTACTTAGATTCCGGCGGTGGTACTAAATTTCCTGAAGGGGCTGATGCCTATATTGATTAAGTTGTTTCTGTTATACCGAATAAATGGGACTGCATTAGGCACGGGTTATGGGTTATGAACGCTCTCTTGACTTTTTCTGAGGCCAACACTCTTGGAGTTATATACGAAAGTGGACTAATAAGCATCTATCATGACTGGTATGTATCTTGACTAGCAAATAAGTTTTGGGTCAAATGAGAACATTCTATGGGTCGGTAAGGCTAGGATGGCTTGCTTTTGTTCGTAAATTCTTTTATACAAGTAATATGTTATATATGATCAGCAAAAGTCTAAAACTGTATTATATAAGTAAATCGCTGAGGTCTAGGCCCCAGTAACTCATGAATGGGTCAATTTGGGTTATCTTATATCTCAAGCGGGTTAAACGGGTAAAAGTTGTTAAAAAATCTGATCAAACGGGTTGAAAGTGGACTAAAGTTTATTCTTGTGCATAAAATCACTTTGATCATTGTGGTTCTTATAATGTAGTCCCCAAGTGGCCAAGTGTCCAAGTGTCCGCGGGCTTTTCAATGGCAGTTTTATGGCAAAATTTAGTCCTTTGCTGTTTCTTGTTAAATATCTAAAATGCTATGATGGTGTTTGGGATTGCTTATTATATTCGCTGCTTATTCCTTTGTTTGTAGATAAGCACTTTTAAAAAGGAAATTTAGTTTTGAGATTTGCTTATTTTGTTAAGAAGAATGAGGGAGGTGATTTGCATTTGAATGTTTAATATGTTAGATATGTTTTTAATTAGTTGAATAAGGACTTCGAAATAAGAAGTTAAGCAAGGAAAATAAGCAATATCAAACACCCTTTTTGATTTAGCAGTTTACCTTGCAAGTTTTATAGGTTACATATGAGGGTGTTTAAGTAGTTTTAAGTTTAAGCTGAATAAGCACTTTAAAATAAGCAGTTAAGCAGCAGGGGCAATAAGTAATTTCTTACAGCTTTTTCTAATTAGCAGTTTGTGTTGTAAGATTTATAGGCTATTTATGAGGATATAAGTTCATAAGCCTATACATAAGCTTAAACAAACACCGCTTTTATATTCGTGAGTTTACTATCTTGTTCAGATTATTTTCTGTAACTGTATTGAACCATAACTTTTGTTTTTACAGCCGAGGAGAGCTTCAGGATACCACTGCAGAAACGTTGAACAACCATGGTGCACGCCTCAATTTACAGCAACTGTAACTCATTTCACCCCTTGTCTCTTTGCTTAGCTTAGTTTTGATCCGAATTGGACTAGTGGTACTTTGATTAGAGATTATGTGGTGTTTTTAACTTTTAACACTTATTTGGACCGTGATTTAATATTTTAATGTCAAAATGTATTTCAGATGAAAGAACTTTAAGAATGCCTCTCACTCTTGAGGAGAAGGACCCACGAGAATGTTTGAAGTTGAAGCCCTTATGAGGAGAATGAATAGGTGTATGTGTTGTTGGATGAGAGCCACAACAAGCTTGATTACATGTTGGCCCTAACTGTATAAAACTTCCTTGAGCGCCGCCTTCAGACACTTGTGTTCAAGACTGGTATGGCCAAGTCTATTCATCATGTTAGAGTGCTTATCAAGCAGAGGCACATCAGGCAAGTTGTGAATGTTCCATCATTCATGGTTAGAGTCGAATCACAGAAGCACGCTGACTTTTCACTCACAACTCCCTTCGAGGTGGCACTGGCAAAGTGAAGCGAAAGAACCAAAAGGCCACTGCTAAGAAGGCAGCCAGTAGGAATGCTAAATTTAAATGGATATTTCATATGTATTTACCATAATATCTATGTGTGATCATATTTAAGATGAATAAGCACTTTGAAATAAGCAGTTAAGCAGCAAGAGAAATAAGTAATTTTTTACAGCTTTTTTTAATTAGCAGTTTTGTAAGATTAATAAGAATGCTTGTAAATTTAAGTTGAATGTGAACTTTGAAATAAGAAGTTAAGCAAAATATAAGCAAATCCGAACACTCTTTGTGAAATAAGAGGTTTAAGCAAATAATATCAAACACCCTTTTTGATTTAGCAGTTTACCTTGTAAGTTTTATAGGTTACATATGAGGGTGTTTAAGTAGTTATAAGTTTAAGATGAATAAGCACTTTGAAATAAACAGTTAAGCAGCAGGGATAGTAAGTAATTTTGTACGATTTTTTCTTAATTAGCAGTTTATGTTGTAAGCTTTATAGGCACTTTATGAGGGTATAAGAGTGCTTGTAAATCTGAGTTGAATATGAACTTTGAAATAAGAAGTTAAGCAAAAAATAAGCAATTCCAAACACTCTTTTTGAACTGTTAGCGTAGTTTTGGGGATAATTGTTAAAGCTTATATTTTGGCTTATGAGCTTATATGGTGTCGGCTCGTATTCCATAAGCTCACATTTTTTTGGCGTATGAGGATTATTCAAAGATGGGATATAAGTCCATAATCTGGAAATAAGCCTAAAGGTGAACTCATGAAATATAAGCCGAAATCATATAAGTTCATAAGCCTATACATAAGCTTAAACAAACACCGGTTTTATATCCGTCGGTTTACTATCTTGTTCAGATTAATCTGTAACTATATTGAACCATAACTTTTGTTTTTACAGCTGAGGGAAAGCATAAGGCTACCACTGCAGTAACGTTGGACAAACATGGTGCACGCCTCATTTTACATAAATGTAACTCATTTCACCTTGGTTGTCTGAATTCGCTTAAATGATGTTCATTCTGGTTTTCTTTAAGTTTATCATAAAATGTTGAATTTTTATATCGAAGGATTGTTGGTCAACTATAATTGAGTTTCCATTTAAAGTATTGGCCACATATTTTCAGATTGCCAAAATGTATTTCAGATGGAAAACTTCTAAGAATCCCCGACGTCCATAAGAGAGTAGGAGCGCTTGGATGCTGAGCTGAAGCTACCCCTGGTGGAGAAGGACCCACGAAGAATCTTTGAAAGTAAAGCCCTTATGAGGAGAATGAATCAAGTATGGGTTGTTGGATGAAAGCCAGAACAAGCTTGATTACGTGCTGGCTCAAAACTGGTATGGGCAAGTCCATCCATCATGCTAGAGTGCTCATCAAGCCGAGGCACATCAGATATCTACACGTGATCATGTTTTTGCCGTAAAAAATTCTTCCGGGTATTTGAAAGAATATTTGAGACCGCAATTTGGTGTTTACCGCTTTATTGCGTTTTATTAAGACAAAATCTCACTTCTGTACGGATTGCTATGTGCTTATTCGATTTATGTTTGTATTTTGATAAAATAAACACTTTTTCAGTTATGATTATGAGCAGAATTTACTTTTAGTGCTTATATGTTGTAAGCATAAGCTAAAACATTGTTATCACACACCCCCTCTAAAGCGGTTTCAGCAGGTTTGTAGTACTAAACCTCATTGGTTTTTTACTCCTTCACTAAGCTCTTACCTTCAAGTCCTATTTGACTCGCGTCTGTGCTTTATTATGGTCATTTACTGTAATGTTGTATTTACTTAATTGTGGCTGTGGTTACACGGTTGGAACTTGGAAGGCAAGTTGTGAATGTTCCATCATTCATGGTTAGAGTCGACTCACAGAAGCACATTGACATTTCACTCACAAGTCCCTTCGGAGGTGGCAGACCTGGCAAAGTGAAGCGAAAGAACCAAAACGCCGCTGCTAAGAAGGCAGCCGGTGGGGATGCTGATGAAGATGATGTAAAGTATTACAAGAAAGTATTACATTATGGAATTGCTCTGTTTACTTTCAGTTAAACGTCGAACGATTGTTGGTCCTTTACTCCTTTTACATTTTCATATGCCTTTAGGATGCAATTCATGCGTTACACTTGGTATCTATATTTTTATGTGGTAAAGTGAGCAGGTTCAGTTATAGATCTAAATGTTTACAAACTTTCTGGTAAGTCGATATGGTATTGGTTGGACACCGGTTTTCATTTACAAATGTTTTCGAAGTTACACTGTGGCTTTCAAATCGTTGGTGACCCCGATAAGTTTGATCCATGGGTTTTTAAAGCTCATTTGAACTGTTTAAAAGAAAGTGCTCATTTCGCCTACAAGCTTGTTTTATCAAAATCAGTTGGAGTAAATAACAAGCTTTTGACATGCCTACACTTTACTAATCATACATGTCGATAATGTTAAGTCTTTACCCGATTTGAGCATGTGTAACAATGATTTTTTACTTTGCGAATTAATCGGATAAAAGATTAGTTATCATGTTTGTATCACAAACCACAACTCATGAAATAATGTGTGCTCTTTGTTTGGTTTGCCACCATAAAAATAGCCGGATAATGATTTTTGATGTTAAATAATATAAAGTTTAGTGGTAATCATCACTAATTGCTGATTATGTTTTTAAAAATAACAGCAAGTGACATTGTTTTATAATTTATCAAATTATTCATCATTCATTAGGCTTTGTTTAATCAACTTTCAACTTTGCGATAAATATGGTTTGTTGATTTTTAACTGCACAATTATATTGCCCGGATGTCTTTTTAAAAGTAGTTTTTCTAGTGTCTACATTTCATCTCCCTCTTACCCTACTCTGGCGAGATTGAGTTTGTTGTTGTTGATTTTTATACACATATTTAGACACGCGCTTTTGCTAACAATCGTTTTTACTATCGTTTTCGTTTATCTTTTTGGTGTTGCCAAATTATATGGTACACAGAATACTATAGGTGCAAAAAATAGATATTACTACAAATCGACACCAAATATGTGAATACTTTGGTCGAGATAGTGCCATATGGTTCACAAATACGTGTTAGCGCAAAGATTTCAATCGAATTTTCTTACGTTACATATAAGCTTCAAGATAACACCCGACACATATAGTTTTCAATCTTTAATGTTACCGAGTCTACCCAAAAAGAGATCATTTCTAGAGTTGTTCTAGTTCAGTCTCAATTTGTATCCATTCGCTTGTAATCTCAATCTTCAACTTTGTTGAAGACTATCTTCTAATATATTTTATTTTTCGTCAAAAAAAATGTGAACACAAATAAAATGATTGTTTGTTGATAAAAAAAAGTTTCTATATAGATCCACACAGAGTTCAAATGATTGTTGATACAAAGTTTTGGCCCCCATGTGAATAAAAAAATAGTCGATGTCTCATGAATAATTCTAAGATGTCAAAAGTTTTTAACAATGTTCATTTATCTCATGAATGATTAATACAAAAACTTTAGCTAAAACAATTCTTTCTAGTGACGATTTCACCCAAAATGATTCATACATATATATTTTTTTAATAAAAATAGTTTATGCTAAAATATAGTTTACTTCAATAATTATTAGCTTTTATACTTTTGTATGGTAATCTCTCGACCAGGTCATCATAAGAAAAGACTGAAAAATATTTCCGCTTGCTTATTCTCGAGAGTCTCCTTGGTCACCAGTCAAGATTTTGTGAGAAAGGATTTAGTGAGATCAGAACTTAAAAATAAATAAATAAATAAATAAAAAGAAAAAAGTAATTGTAGACAATTTTGTTTGTGTGTTTACATATATGATTATACTTTCTTGTAATTTTTCTCATTATAATTTTATTTTTATTTGATCTTAACTTTAGTTTGGTGACCTTCAATATCCATATTCAAATTGCGTAGATAAAGCACAATTTTATAGTGCAACTTGAGCGTAGCAAATCATGAGAAATTGAGAAGCAAGACCAAGACAACGAGAGCTGCTTCCTTTTTTCTTTTGTATTATTGTTGGTGATCAACATAATCATCGTGAACTCAGCACCACAATGCTTTTTTACTACACCACCAACAAAATGTAATAAGGTTGTGTGTAATAGAGACAAGAGAGGTCACCCACGCGTTGGTGACCTCCAAAGACGTGTCTCCATTAAGACCTTCTTACCTGCCCATGCTAGCTTGGCTTGAAAAAAGGAGAAGTCATACCGACCGACTTGTGAAGGTGGTTGTGTGTTTGTGAGTTTAGTTTTTGTGATGTATATTTGTATATAAGTGGGGGATGTTTAGGTGGTAACGTTTGTAGTCTTATTATGCCTTGTTAGTGGTGCAGTGAAAACGTGATGTGGTGCTGAGTTGACTGTGGTGATGTTAGTGAACCCAGTGTAAGACCACAAAAATCACTATCAAAACATATTCCAGCTATAAACAAACGCATCCCAATATAAACACATATATCCCCCATAATACACTCACACACACAAATAAAAAGAAAGAAGTTGGTAGTTTGGTCGACTGACTTGTGCTCAAACTCAACCACCGACCCGTCATGAGGTGGGAGGTTTTTAATGACGACGCGTTCTAAGAGTGACCAATGCGTCTTTGTTAATACAAATAAACCGTAAAAACGTTTATTAATATTTAGCGATCTCTTTGTGTTTTGTTGATAACAAATATAATGTTATCATAAGTAAAATTATAAGGATACATGTTATTTTGTAAAGCATTTACATATAGTCATTTAATATAATTGTTGTAATTAATCATTTGTTGTAATAGCTTATTAGGATGGGTAAAACCACAACCCACGGAGCATATCCATAACCCACAGATGACCCATATCTATTTGACTAGACGATTGCATCTATTAGATACATTGTATCTAATGAAATACACATGGACCAACCCATAACCCATGACCCATAACCAAAAACCCATGGGCGAAGAGGGAGTCCCACTGATCCCTAGTGTTACACTGAAGGATCCGCATGGAGGGATCCGTGGGATCCAGGTACAATGGGCAAGTTTTTGCTATAAACAGAGAGTCATTTCTTCATTTCTCTTCACCCTCTTCTTACTAACTCTCATATATTCTTACACTCTTTCTAACAAAAGATCACTTGATCTAGAGAGTTGTTCTTCTTTCGATTGTGATTCTCATATAGTTCCTTCTCAGGCGAGATCACGAGCTTTTACAAGTTATCCAAGCAAGGGTCCTTGATTGATTTGTTCCTTCACAAGATTTCAGAGCAAAGATCTTGTACTTGATATTTCACATAGTTGTTGTGTAATAGTCGTGTTGGTTTGGTCCTCCGTGTTAAGGACTTGGTATTTAGCTTTGTACCGAAAAGAGGTGTAAGCAACGTTGTGAAGGCTTCTCCGCCAAGTTGAAGGAGTTTGTTGACATAGTGCTTGAACTCTCGAGTAGGTGACTCGGGGAGTGGAGTAGGGCAAGGAAGGTGTCTTTGTAGCCGAACCACTATAAATTGGTTATGTCATTTCTATCCCTTACTTTACTTTCTTTACTTGCATTACTCTTAGATCTATATATATTTTATCTTCATCCATACGATTTCACAAAACATCGAATCTAAAGTTTTTAGAAACTAACTTAAAATCGGCAAAACTATTCAACCCCCCCCCCCCCTTTTAGTTTTCCACAATTGGCATCAAGAGCTAAGTTTATAAAGGTTTTAAAGTAAACCGTATTTTAAAAACTTTTCGATCACTATGGGTTTTGAAAATTATAAGGAAGGGCAATCCATGCAACGACCTCCACTACTTGAAACTAATGGTTTTATATATTAGAAAAATAGATTCGAAACGTATGTGAAGTCTAAAGATATTGATCTTTGGTACATCATTCTTGAAGGCGATTTTGAAGCCACTGCAAAAGATGAAAATGGAATTTTAGTTAACATACCTCATGATAAACTCACCGATGAAATTAAGAAAAAGATTTCCAAAAATGGTGAAGCTAAAATGGCTTTATATAATGCTTTACCCAAAAAGGAATTCGAAAGAATCTCCATGCTTAAAACCTCTAAAGAAATTTGAAATTCTTTAGTTGTAACTCATCAAGGTAATCAACAAGTGAAAAACAATAAAATAGATTTATTTGTTCGACAATATGAACAATTTTCAATATCGGATGAGGAAACTATAGATCATTCTTTTGCTAACTTTAAAACTATAATTACATCTTTACAAGCACTTGATGAATCTTTCTAGCAGAACCATGTTAGGAAATATCTAAGGCACTTCCATCCAAATGGAGATCTAAGGTGACGATGATAGAAGAATCAAAAGATTTGACAATCCTCACCCTTGATGAACTCATAGGCAACTTAAAGGTCTATGAGCTTGTCCCGCTAAAGATTCCAAGCTTCAAAAGTGAAGAGAGACACAAATCTCTTGCACTTAAAGCCAAGAAGGTCTCAAGCGATGAAGATGACTCTTCTGATAGTGATGACGAGGAGTATGTCATGGCTAAGGGACTTCAAAAGTTCTTGTAGGAAGGAAGATACGCCAAACAACGGATGACGACAAGAAAGGATTTTGAAAAAGCAAAGAGGACGAGAAGCCAAGGATGATCGCTGCTTTTAAATGTGGGGACCCTAACCACTTTATTAGTAAGTGTCCCAGACGCGATGATCAAAAGGCATTTGTGAGCGGTTCATGGGGAATGAGCGAGGAGGAGGATGAAGAAATTTGTCTCATGGCAAATGAAGAGGTATGTCACGAATACTATAGTAGCTCATCATTAGATTATGACTCATTGCATAATGAATATGATAAACTTTTCAAAATTAGTTTAAAAGTAATCAACAAAAACAAGTTTTTGAAAAATCAAAACCAACGTTTAGAAAATGAAGTCATAGAGTTAAAGGCAAACTTAAACGCCTAGAAAAGGGAAGATAGCAAATGGCTAATGTGAACTTTATGCTCAACTTCAAACACTAGTTGATCATCTAGACTCTAAGATTGCTAGAATGAACACTAATACCTTAGATATGATATCGATAGCGTTAAAACAGAAATAACCAAAAAGGTCTAGGTTTTCCGAACTTAATGCGTCAACTAGTGAATACAAAGAAACACAATTCGTAAAAGCACTAGAAAAACAAACCACTGTTGTGGCGGATCCCACGGATCCCACAAAAAGGGAATCGGCTAGTGTACAGCTAGGGATCCGTGGGTTTGCTGAAGCAACTCAGATTTTGTTATTGTTAAAAAGAAGAAACCAACTCAGATTACCATTAGACAACCACCTCCAAGATATAATCAAAGCTTTATAAGAAACAAAGGAGCATCGTTTTCAAAACCAAACACATCTAGGAGACCTAATAATGTTTATCCGAGAAGTAACCATCAAATGGGATGGAATCCAAATATGCAAAATGGTTTTCCATTTCAAAACTTTGCACCATGGAACGCATATTCGCCTTATCCATACATGTCTAGCATGAATGGAATGTTTAACACTAATGGACCCATGAACAAATGGGGACCAAACTTTTGAGTTAATTGTTTTCTTTGGTGTGCTTAAAGGTCAACATAGATCCGGATGAGTGGATCAAGGATAGCGGAAGCACGAGGCACATGACCGCAATAAAGATTTATTCTCCACATATGAACTTTAATGGAGGAAATGTGGTATTTGGAAATAAAAAAGCAAAATCATCGGTAAAGGTATGATTTCTAACAAATCTCTAACCATTAACGATGTGTGTCACGAGAGAACCTAAACTTTAACCTTTTAAGTATAGGACAAATATGTGATAAAAAGTGCAACGTACTTTTTAACGAAACCGGTAGTAAGATATTAAAGAAATGTATCACCATAAGTAGAGGAATTAGGAAACATGGTGTCTATGTCATTAAAATTGGTAATGAACCTAAAGACAAACTTTGTCTTACGTCTATGGATGATACTTCGACCTTATGCATCGAAGATTGGGTCATGCCAATATGCGACTTCTCCAATCGCTATCATCCACAGATCTAGTAAGAGGTCTACCTAAATTAAAATATGAACATCACTTCCGTGATGCCTGTAACGTAGGAAAACAAGTCCATTCTAGTCACAAAGCTAAAAACATGGTGTCTACAACTAAGTGTCTAGAGTTACTACACATGGATTTATTTGGTCCAGCTGCTATCCAAAGTTATGGAGGCAACTACTACACTTTGGTTATGGTGGATGATTATTCTAGGTACACATGGACTAAATTCTTAAAGAACAAAACCGAAACGCTCAACTACTTTGAAATATTAAGTATGAAAATCCAAAGACAACTAGGAAGTCCTATAGTTCTATTAGAACGGATCATGGTAGGGAATTCGATAATGAAGTGCAATTTGGAGCCTTTTGTGACGCTAATGGTATTACTCACAACTTCTCGGCTCCTCGCACTCCACAATCGAATGGGGTAGTTGAAAGAAATAATAGAACCCTACAAGAAATGAGTCACACCATGCTAAATGAGCAATCCATACCTCAAAAGTTTTGGTGCAATGCCATTGATACCTCAACATACATACTTAATCGAGTCTTAATTAGACCACTTTTAGGTAAAACTCCATACGAGTTACTTCGAGGCAAAAATCCTACGTTAGATCACTTTAGAGTCTTTGGTAGCAAATGTTTTCTACTTAACACTAAAGATTACCTTACAAAATTTGATCCTAAATCAACCGAAGGTATCTTTTTAGGTTACTCTCCTAATAGCAAAGTTTGCGTCATATTAAACAAAGAAACAATGAAGGTAGAAGAATCATTAAACGTAAAATTTGATGAAAGTCCACCCAAACCTACTCCACCTCTTGTCGATGACGAGATTGTCGAAAGTCAAGCTATTGTAATAAAGAAAAAGATAAACGAAGAAGAAGAACCTTTAAATGATGAAATCATAAATATTAAAGAGTCCAAAGATCACCCCGTAGATAAGGTCATAGGAAAGTTAAACGAAAGAACCTTAAGGTCTCAAGTTCAAAACCAAAGTATACACAAGAAGCCATAAACGATGAAAGTTGGGTAATGGCTATGCAAGAAGAATTAAATCAATTTATTTCTAACGATGTTTGGACACTCGTCCCCCCACCTAGTAATCAAACCATAATAGGAACCAAATGGGTATATAAAAACAAGTTAGATGCAAACGGGGTGTGGAAAACTAGAAGGGGGGTTGAATAGTTTTGCCGATTTTACGTTAGTTTCAAAAACTTTTAGATTCGTTGATATGTGAGATCTTGTGGATGTGGAGAAAGTATAGATCTAATGATAAAGTAATTAAATAAAGTAAAGCGAAGGAAAGAAAAGACACAACCGATGTATAGTGGTTGGTTACAAGGACACCTTCCTTGCCTACTCCACTCCCGAGTCACCTACTAGAGAGTTCAAGCACTATGTCAACAAACTCCTTCACTTGGCGGAGAAGCCTTCACAACGTTGCTTACACTTTTCCGGTACAAAGCTAGATACCGAGTCCGTAACACGGTGGACCAAACCAACACGACTATTACACAACAAATATGTGAAATATCAAATACAAGATCTTCGCTACAAAAATCGTATGAGTGACAAATCAATCAAGGACCCTTGCTTGGATGACTTGTAGAATGCTCGTGATCTCGCCTTAGAAGGACCCATATGAGGATCACAATAGAAAGAAAGAAGAACAACTCTAGATCAAGTGATCTATATGTTAAGAGAATGAGAGTGTATGAGAGATTTAGTAAGAAGAGGTGTGTTAGAATGAAGAAATGGCTCTCTATTTATAGGCAAATTCTTCACTCGTTCCCACGGATCCCACGGATCCCTTCCACGCGGATCCGTCTAGTGTAATCCTAGGGATCCGTGGAACGCTCCACTTTGCCCATGGGTTTTTTGGTTATGGGTCATGGGTTGGTCCATGGGTTATCTTTAGATTCAATGTATCTAAGTATACATTGTATCAAGTCTCTTTGGGTATGGGTTAAGATCCATGGGTTATGGTCCATGGGTTATGATTTTTACCCATCCTAATAAACTATTACAACAAATGCTTAATTACTACATTTTTGTATTTAAATGGCTATATGTAAATGCTTTACAAAACTAACATGTATCCTTTATAATTATACTTAAGATAACATTATATTTGTTATCAACAAAACACAAAGAGATCGCAAAATATTAATAAACGATTTTACGGTTTATTTGTATTAACAATCTCCCTTTGTTGATGACAAACATAATGTTATGATAAGTAAAACTTAAGAATAGATGTAAATTTTGAAAGTCGAAAGCCCCTAAGTTTACTTCTTCTCCCCTTTGTCGAAACAAAAGTTAACCCTTGGAAGAAATAAATATAAAGGTGTGGAAAAAATAGTCCACGTATCACTAACTCCTCGACGGTAGCTCCCCTTGTTTGGGGCGTCAGTGAAGAAAATAGAAATCCTACAAAAGAAAGGTTAGTAACATGCTTAAATAATCTTGTGATTGTCGAGAAACAAGATTGGGAGCCAAGGTATGTAAACAAGGCCTTGTAATAAAACAACAAATTGTAGTGGTATTTATGCCACCTACAAGCATGTAAAAATAAGAACAAGACTTGTTCTTGAAAATGACTCAAATGAAAAAGAAAAAAAATAATAGAAAATAGTAGTAATGATTTCGTCCATGCTTGCATAAGGTTTATGGATGGAGGTTTTGATGATTTATGGTATTGATGCGATCAAGTATGAGGTTGAGTATGAATCGCATTTCTTCCCTAACTTCTATTGCGATTTCCCTAGTGGATTGACAATGTTCACAATGTAGGTGATGAGTACGGAAGTTTTCCGGGTTGTTTTGATTTGAGTTATGCGGAAGATGTGGTGGAAAAATAGGAAAATATGGATCAACATCCGGAATATTTGTAAGTGGTGGTGGAAAAGAACCTAGATGTTCTTGTAATGTGATGGGAGCTAATGGTGGTGATGTTTCAAGATCTTGAAAGATATTATTTGTAGATGTGGGTGGTGTTGAAAAGACTATTTTTTTGTTTAGATTGTTTAGATCTTGTTGGAGTCTTAAGGAGTTCCAAAAGAGTGACTTTCGTGGTGATGAGGTTGGTGTACTTGTTGGAGATGAGGAGGTGCTATTATGGAAGCATTTTGTGGTGAGTTATTTGTTGAGGATGAACCATTTGAGGTTGTTTTTGATAAGCAACAAGATCGGATACTAATGCATTCGGATATCCTAGAGTTTGATTGTGGTATTTTGATGGTGGAAGTACAAAGGTTTCGATATCATGATTGTTTGTACTAGATGATTCTCCTAAAGGGTTTTGGATGACATGGTGTATTGTGTATGTGAGGATGAGATGGGTTATGCAAGCATTTTGGGAGTTCTATATATAGAAAAACAAAGCATTGTAATAAATGCTTGAACCAAAATGAGGATTAAAATCTAATGATTAGATATGAATTCAAGGCATGTGATCATGAGAACACAAGCATTAAAGAGCATTGTTAGGAATTAGAAATTCCCGGTATTAAAGAGTCGGTCACCTCAAGTATATGTAATCGTTAGAAAGCTCGTAGTCGTAGTTCTTTTAAGTTAAGTAGTTATTTAGTTAAGTAACACCGTGGAGGACTGGACGGGTCTTTACCCACCTGTATGCCCGATCCACACCCCAAAGTGTGGCGAGTTATGTAAGACTATAAATACTCTACCTTCCAAGGTAGAGTTGGAGCTCATAATAATATCTTTCACTTTCTCTCACTAAGTTCCCTAAACCTCTAACTTTCTCTCTAGAATTCCATCTTATACGCCACCTTGTATTATGGTTTGATGTGTATGTGAAAAGTTATATCTTACATTTGGTATCAAGAGCCATGGTTAGATCATATCTTGCACATCTTTGGATTTATAGTGGTTTTAGGTGGTTTTGAGTTTGAAAAAGTTTAGTGGTTTTGCATCATTTGGTTGATTTCTTGTGTTAAAGTTTGAATTTTGTTGGTACTTTTATGTTTAGAATCATCAAAAGTGTTTAGGTTTTCATTTGGTAAGCTTGAATCATCTTGGTTGGGTTGTTTTGGATTGAAAAGTGAAGTTTATTTGGTTTTCAAGCCAGCGACTTAGCTCTCTGATTGTTTCTTGGTAGCGACTTGCTTCACAAAATTGTAGCGAGTTACGATGTTAAAGCTAGCGAGTTAGAGCTAGCGAGTTAAAGGACAAGTAGTGGACTCTCCACTACGGGTGCGACTTGTGGTAGCGACTTGGTGCAGTAGCGAGTTGCTCTTTAGCGACTGCGTTGTTGGCGACTGAGTGGCAATCATCACGAATTTTGCTAGCGACTTGAGTGTTAGCGAGTTGCTCTTTAGCGACTTGCATTGTTGGCGACTTGAGTAGCATCATCTTGAATTTTGCTAGCGACTTGAGTGTTAGCGATTTACTACTTAGCGACTTGCTTTTCATTAGCGACTTGGGATTCTAGCGAATTGGCATCTCAGCTTAATTAATTGGTAGCGACTTAGTGAATTTGTCCTAGCGACTTAGAGCTTTATCATCTAGCGACTTGAGTGATTATTTACGGTTTTCTCTTGATTTAGTAAAATCCGTGAAAGAATCTATTTCCGGTTTAATCATTGAGTTATAAAATCCGTATAACTGTTAACATGTCTACCAGCGTCCCTCATCATCTCCACTTTGTTCGGGATGTACAAGCAATTGGTTCGGATGCTGCCCACCCATGCTTGCGAGCAGACTACGATTCTTGGGCTCAACGAATCGATTGTATTGCCTTGGAAAGGAAAATGGTGTCAACATTCTCAAATCCATTGATGAAGGACCATATCGTGTTGAGATGACCGAGACATACTTGATACTAATGAAGATGGTACTCTGCTTTGGAATGGACGGACCTAAGATGTATGATGAGCTTGATGATAAGGGAAAAAGAGATTCGATGCGAGATATCGTGGCTTCAAACATTGTTCTTCAAGGTCTTCCTAAAGACATCTACAAGGCGATCAATCACAACAACGATGCAAAAGCGGTTTGGGATAATGTAAAGATGCTTCTCTCGGGCTCGAATTAACCATGGAAGGCAGAGAATCACAACTCTATGATGAATTTGAGCATTTCAAGATGAAACCGGATGAGAATGTCTATGAGTACTATGAGATTTCATAAGTTAGTTAATGACACGAGGAACATCGAATGACTATGCCTAACATTCAGTTGAATTCAAAATTTGTAAACAACATGAATCCGAATGGCACAAGTTTGTTACAGTTGTGAAGCTTACTAAAGGGCGAAGAACACAAACTATGAGCAACTCTATGCCTTCCTCCTTCGAATGAGAGACATGCCATGTTTGAAAAATTGATTCTCAATCGGTTCAAAACTAACCCGGAGAGACAAGCTCGTCTAATGATTCAAGCGCCTTCTACTCAAACATCGGAATCAAAACCAAAGCTTCACAAGTCATACCCTTGGGTAATGGTAATCACAAACTCATTCTCGATCCTATGTACAAACAAGGCGATCTTTGATGCACACGCGTGGGAAGCTTCATCAATCAACTAGCTCTTCCGATTAGCCAAAACATGAATTCTCCCACAAACCAACAACAACCTCGTAGCAAAGATCTAACCCACACAATCAAGCTCTTGTTAAAGATGGAAGGATCGTGGTGCAACCGATTCGGGAAAGACAAGTATGATCGGGGAAGGGTGGTCTTGGTAGAGGCTATGTGCCAATCGAATCGAGGAAGGAATGGTAACCAAGGTCAAGCTAAGCCGATCAAATGCTATAAGCGTGGTGGTGAGGGACACATTGCAGGAACCGCACATCTCCAAAGCGCCACGAGAATCGCCGACATTGAGAGATAAGATCTCACCGCACAAGCTCGGGACAATGGTGTTACGTTGGATGAAGAGGAATTGATGTTTCTTCTTTGAGGGTAATGCCAAGACCTATGATGCAGATGTGGATGAGCGACCTATTCGGAGATAGGTCACAATCATCGAACGCCTTTCAAGTCGCCGATCGTGATGCTTACGATTCGATGTAGATGATGGACCCATCGCACACACAATCTTTATGGCTAGCATCTCTCCAATGGTTTCTCCCAAGATCTCTTCTCACCACAAGTCGGCACATCCAAGGACAAACTCATCTCTCGAGGTATTAAAACTATACGATGATGTTGATGTGCAACGGATGCATGACAAAGTACAACCAATCGAAACTTTTGAATCAAATATTGAAAATATGGGTAACATCAATATTGTCCCATACGATCAATCGTGAAACAAAGTGAAAGTGAAATTGTACCAAGTGATGCATCTTCTGCATCAACAATGACTATGTCTTTGATGAATACAACGCATGTGCTCCTAATGATTCCATAATTTCGAACTAAATGCCTATAAGGAACGTGTTGCTATTTATGAACAACGGCAAAATTTGAGTTGACCACTCGTGAGAGCGGAAATGGATGTCCAGTGAGTACAGAATTAGAAAAAGCAAGTTTAGAGAAGAAGTATTGAAACAAGAACTAAATTCCTTGCAAGACAAACTTTCTAAAACGACTAAGCAAAACAAGAACTTCAAGAAAATGTGAAAATGCTTAAGCAAGAATTTAATGCAAAGGAATCAAAACTCTTGAGAGATTTTTCTAATCGAAAACTTTGAAAAACAAACTTGAAAACAAGTTGTATTTACAAGGAAACACCATTCAGACCGCTCGCATGATCACTAAGCATAGAGTTCTAAGCGATAAGCATAGCGTGCCCCTTGTAGAGGAACCAAATCCGGAGGTAATTAAAAGGCTAGAAATGCTCATAAGGTAATTTATGATGGTAATGAAGTCCTTAAGCCTAGGCGAAACCTAGTTGCGTTGAGTGCATCTTGAGGAAGATAAGATTTTAAATGATATCACTAAGGAAAAGATGAATAAGAAGCAAGATGATCCCAAATGCAAAGAGAAAACATAATCTTCTCTCCTCATGATTACAAGAAGGAAAACTAGATTGCCTTGAACAAGTTTAAACCTCGGACTTTGTTGACTCCAGAACAAGTCTTCCGAAAATGGATTTAGATAAGCGTAAAAGCGAAAATATTGTAGAAACAAACCCTCCCTTGGAAAATGCCTGGAGACAACAGTGTATCCTCCTAATACACCTATGCATCTTGTACCTAGAACAATTGCCACTAAAAGCAAGACATTAATTAGCCAATACGTTATATTCCAACTATTTGTTGATTTTGAGAAAACTTGCAAGAAAAGGATCACTCCAATTGGTATAAGCGAAGGTGAAAGAGGTTTGAACAAATGAAAGAATGTTATTTAAGCGAGGTCATGCCCTTCTTTAAACTTCTAAAAGATCACTTTGAGAGTCTTAAAAGGGGTAGAAGCGATATTAAAGGTATGGAAAAGGAATTTGATGCAATGGTTCTTGAAGTTAGTGATTATGAGCGTGCACTAAAATATAATGAGATTGAGAGAAAGAACTTGCATACATTAAATGAGACTCTTATTCTTGAATGTGTTGCTCAAGATATCTTTTTCTTTGCTTCAAATTGCTCCATTAATGCTTCTAAATTTCATGAGCTGTCTGTGCTCGAAAGTCTCCCATGATCGTGTCATTGAGCTTGAAAAACTAATTCTAAACTAAGCGAGAAGATTGAACTAGATGATCACGACACTTTAGTTAAACATTTTTCCAAATTAGAAGTTGAGCATTTTAATTTACAACTAAAATACCAACATCTCAAAGAAAATGTCAAAACTTCAAATGTCAAGACATCTTCGGATGTTCCGAGTTTGATGCGTTTTCAAATTAACAAACGTGATGAATGATTCAAGCTCTGCAACACGATCGAAAGTTGAAAGCCCGATCTCTCGGTTAAAAGGTCAAACAAACAATATGACAGTTCCCAAATGCCTCCTCCTTTAGATTCTCAGATTTCAAACGTTTCATCTTCAAAACCTAGTAAATGCTTTACAAAGGAAAACGAAAGTTTTCTAGAAGAAAATGAAAAGGTTAAACGTCATTTCAATGAATTATTTGAGTCAATTAAAATCACTCGTAACAAAAACAACGAACAAGTAGCTTCATTGCAGAAGGAAATTGAGAATCTGAAGAGTCAGGTAAAAGGGAAAATGCCAATGACCAATGGGGAGAATGTTGTATCAAAGGTTCACTCTTGCAATAAATATGCGTTATCTGCGACATATGTCCCTCCTCATCTAAGGAACAATAAACTTGCCATTCAAACATATTTCTCATCCCTTAAGGATTGCTTAGAATGCCTGCGTGAGATTGTTGAAGAGGATAAGCTAGAGAAACCTCATGATAATGCAATTGGACATGCATGCTCATATGCCAAACGATCTCAAGAAATCTTAGAATGCTTGATCACCATATGCCCAAAGACATTAGGTGAGAGAGTTAACCCTTTGATTCCATGCTCAATGCCTAAGGCCAAATATGAGATGCACTCGATTCCCAATGTTTTGAATGAGAGTCGTTGTGTACCCTTGAGTAGTTCAGATTCTAGATCTGTCAATGCTAGGAAAGAGAACTCAAATGTGCCTTCTAGG
>CM040241.1:46729039-46799585 GCA_022545495.1 Chrysanthemum lavandulifolium | reverse complement strand
TTTTTGATAGTTTCATTTTATCAAGAATTTCATCAAGAAGAGAATCTTCTCGCTTTGAAAAATCGACAATCAACTGTTTCTTCTTTTTCTAGATCGAAAAATGCTTTTTGTTTAGAAAGTTGGTCATTTAGATCGAAATTTCATTGTTTAAAGATTTTATTTTCAAGTTCAAATTCACATCAAGTGTGTCATACTTGAGTTGCAATTGTTTTCTCTTAAAAGCAGTAATCTCGATAACCAATTTCTAATTCGATAGTTTGTTTGTATGAAATTCAAAGGCTCGGTGTTCTCTTTGTAACTCTCAAGCTCACGTGTCAATTTAGCATTCATCGCCTTAACCCGCGATTGACCGCTCTAACTTTCTCAATTTCAATGCCACGATTATTGATTAATGATTCAAAATAAGCACGTGTTTCCTCATCGGTCTCGGTATTTTATGCCACACAACCTCCACTAGGATCCACATATGGAGTTTGAGTTAGTATTGCTACAACTCGGATTGTCCGGTATGTATCATAAGTAGGTGATGGCGTCACATAATCTTGTTCGTCATGAGTAAACACATCAAATATGACATTGTTATAGCATGGATCAATGATTGGTACCTCGACATCTGCGTTGGCGTCATAGGCGTGGAGGTGCGTCGAGTCGGTGTTGTACTTAGTCTCCGAAGATTTGCCATGAAGATGCGATTCGCATTGATTTCCTCGAGGTCTTCCAAATCATCCACAATAGCGAAAAATCATTTTCTCAAGACTTAAGCGCATCCACCTTTTTGCTACGTGCTAACAAAGATAGCTTTAGAAGAAACTCAAGATTCTTCTTGTGTGGCTTAGTGGGACAGTTTAGTGCCATGTGACCCATTCTTGACAGTTATAACACTTAACCCGATTACCGATTCACATTTCCATAATTCCCAACGACCGAGGCGCAACATTCCATTCGATTACCCATCGCTCTATTCCCAACATTACATCCCATCGATTTCCAACATTCGATCCAACTGATTACCACGATACGGAACCGCTTTGATTACCCATACGAAATCCAAGAGCATATCCTGCTGATTCCCAATAACTCCAACCATTTGTCCTTGATTACCCATATTCACACCCGGTGTGCAATTTTCCCTGCAGTGTTTGATGAAATCCTTTGGTTGTTGTTAGTTGGTGTGGAATAGCGACTTTTGAATGCTTTACCCAATAAAGAAAATACCGTAGCAAGGCTTCTTCTTGTTCGGGCCAGGATCGATGATTCCTTGTTCCTAGTATTGTGGATCTTGTTGTTGTTGAAGTATTTGTTGTTACGGTGGATAGAATTGTTGTTGAGGGATAACGACTTGTGGTTGTGGAATGTATTCTTTGCAAGTTGTTCTTTGTTGGAAGATGATGAAGCTTGTTGTTGTGTATTCATTTGAAGGTTGAGTCTTTGCAATAAGTGCCAATGGATCATGATTCTTTGCCAATCTTTCTTTCCCGACTTCATTCACTTGACTTGGTTTTGTTTGGAAAATCGTTTAGTTGATCAAAGTTCACCGATGTAAGTCTTTTGTTTGGTTGACAATAGTGACATATCGTCCCCATTCTTACGGAAGATTGTTCAGAACTTGATGTTTTGCACGATAGTCCTTGGTGCTAACTTGTTTCGATAAGCTCATTCATCAAAGTGCAAAATCTTCCATAGTAGGATTCAATGGATTCTCACAGAGTTGAAGTGAACTTTTCCCATTCGATTAGCGACTTGTTCTCCATGTCTTGTTGACCAATTTACATTCCATGACAAAGCCGTCTAACACCTTCCCACATATCGAAAGCGGTTTCACAACTGCTCTCTGAGCAAAGATGTCTCTTGGTAAACCCAGTTGGACAATATGAATTGCCATGTCATCTGCATCGACTTGTTTCTGATCCTCTTCAGTGTATTCTGATTCGTTTTGAACACGAGAATACGACTTGTCCAGGGATTTGGACTCGTCGAGGCTTGAAGGGTCCATTCTGAATGGATTGAATCATCAGTTTTCCATTAGGTTTGGTCTTGATGTAACGAAGCATACGACTTGTCCATTGAAGATAACCACCTTTTTCCAACATAGGAGGACGGTTTTCGGCACTGGCTGCATGAATGTCTTGTTGAGTTGCCATTGATGAAGGTATGATATGATAAAGTTGATGTAGGATCGATTCAACGATAAAGGAGTTGTGTTGGATGAAGATTAAGCTCGGTTGTTGCAGTGAAAATTTGCTCTAAAGACTTAAAAACCTCAATAACTTCTTTTCGGAGCGTTTTTAGGACTTGAAGGTTAGTTCATCTGACGGTCTATTCTCCTCGTTCTCACGGTCGTTTTGATGGGTAGATCGCTGAAAACAGATTCTGGTTCAAAAGTTATAGCCGTTTGAAGTTTTGCTCAAAATCTTACTCAGTAAACCGTTCTTATGCGAGAAATGAATGCTTATGCGTAGGATTGCTTATGCGTAGGAGTCCTTATGCGTAAAGAGCTTAGGCGTGGGATTCTTATGCGTAAACCTAAGGTTAAACGTAAGTCTTATCGTAAACTTTAAGCGTGAAGTAAAGTACCTTACGGTGAGAGTTAACTTATGCGTAGAGTGCTTACTCGTAAGCTTCTCGCTTATCGTAAGAGTTGGTTTAAAACCAAAATCCTTTACCACCGTCACGGTGTAAAAGATATCCGAAAGTCGAAGTGTTCCACACACTTATCCAAGTGAGGAAGCACCGAGTCACCGTTTTGCGAAGATTCTTCACCAAAAGTTATGCGTAGAAACTTATGCGTAGAAATAGGGTGTTGACTTTTCTTCACGCGTAGAACTAGGGTTTTGACCTCACGCGTAAAAATTTCCGATGATTCAAACAATTTCTCTTGCACAAACAAAATTTTAAAACACTCGAATAACACAAAATTGTTGACCTTTTCACCCAAAGTGCTTTGAAAGCTTATGCGTGAAATGAACTACCCAATTGCACGAGTTTAAAATGATTTAAAACATGTAAAGCTTGACCTTTTGCAAAAGCTGAAACTTTAACACCAAATAAACCTTAAACCACAAGAATCTTGAATTTTTAAGTGTAAAAATCAAAGCTTTAAGCGTGTCAAAGATGTATAGCGAGAGCTTTACGCGTATGGTACCAAAACTTCAAAACAAACACAAACACTCCTAAACCATTGTTAGGCGATTGATACCAATTGTAGGACCTTAGAAATATCAACCTTATCACAAACCCAACACGTTATGCGTAAAACACGAACAACACAAACACAAACATATGCGTAAATAAAGAAGGAAAGATTAAAATGTTGGTGACTTGATGTTTATAAAAACGTGTATGTTGTGAGATAAAGATGAAAACAATAAGTTGTATATTCCAAAGAAAACACACATACACACACACACTCAAGCACACCCCTCAAATGAGACTTTGAGGGGTTTATATAGTACAAGTAACACGATGCCCTAAAAGGCTTTCTATGGGCTTTCGTGGGCTTGGACATGGGTTGGATTGGATATAAAGCAAGCTTAACTAAACTAATACCCATTTAGCTTAGTCCAATCCACGAGCCCGTTGACTATTCTAGCACGATATCTAACACACGATATAAAGTTCCTAAATGTGAATGACCATCACTTCTAATAAAAACTATTAAGGCTACCACATACCCTTAACCCGAAGCCATATCATTATAACCCGAATAAAAGACCTCTTTAGATGTTTTTACTTGGTGCTCACGCCACGTCGGTGGAGTTTTGTTTCTTGTACAAGCTTATGGTAATAATCTAATCATGACTGAGCAATGAGTGTGATTTATCTTGTTACTCCTCTAAAATGAGTGATTGAGTGAATTATATTTCATTCTTTTTTCGTGAGGTGTTTTGAAATTTTAATCATGCAAGAAAATCATTGGATATTGTCAAACATCTTGATGTTTCACCTTTATAAAACATAATTGATGAATCTTCTCTCGTATTTATACTTGGTTGATTTGCATCACATTTTTCATAATCACGATCTGGTACCAATGGATGTTTTTTCCTAGATTTGCTTGAGAGCAAGCAAAGTTTAAGTGTGGGGGAATTTGATAACGCTCAGATTGTGCATGTTTCTAGTAGCGTTATGTGTGCTTTTATATATGTTATTTGGTTATATTTGCGTGATTTTAGTGCTTAAACGCATCAAAAGATGTTTGTCTAGTGTTTATAACCAAGTGCAGGGAAACGGAAGGAAAAGTAAAGAAATGTTCAGCAAATAGAAGATTCCCGTTTCAGTGAAGCAGATCAAGCACAAATCAGTATCTCAAGTACCTTTGAAGACCATAGTGATTGAAGAACCAAGTTCTACAAGATAATGGAAGTAAAGACCAAGTTTCCGTAACTCAGGAAATCTAACCGGACCGGTTGGAAAATGACCAAAAATGCCAAAAATGCCATCACTAACCGTTCGGTCGCCACCCGCAACCGGAACGGTTGGCCCTTTTGTAGAAGACCAACCGGATCGGTTGGTCGTGTAACCGATCCGGTTGGAGAAGCTGCATCTGCCAAATCTTCATCACTAAGTTTCCCCTTTCCATCCAAACGATTCTAGGTCCTTCTCTTGGTGTATTCTAGTCCCTTCCTTACTCCTTGGAGGCCAAGTTCAGCAATTAATACCCTAGGCTTTGGAATTAGTATAAATAGAGGCCATTTGTGAGCATATGAGACACACACTTCAATACAAATCTCTCTACTCATCAAACAAAGCTTTTAAGCTCTCAAATTTGTCCTTAGAAGTCTAGGGAAGTTTGGAGTTCCAGAAGTTCCACATTTGGAGGCCAAATCACCAAGAAGTCTACCCCAATACTTTGGGAATCATTACTTCACCATTTGTAATCTTATTCCAAGCATTGTAAGACTTTTAATCATGTTTTCTAATGTTCAAAGTTCTGAGTTTATGTTTATGTTTGCTATGAGTGGCTAGTTTCTTTATACACTTGCTTAAATGATGTTGATTGTCATATGATTAGTTAGTGATTGTCTTAACATGTTTTAATTCAATTTCAAGTTGATTCTAAGATCCAATTGTGCTAAAGTTTCATAGTGACATTTGTTAATCAAGTTTGACTAGTTGATAGTAATCGTAGAGGTCGAAAGAACTTATTGTTATTCAACTAGTCATAATCATTTTGTCTATAGATGATTGCTTTTACCCATTATTCTTGATTATACAAAGGAACTAAGGTGTGGTTGTAATAGAAACACTTTTTGATTATCAAATTGGATTGGTTGGAAACATCTAAAAGGTCGTAAGATTAGTTGTTGAGAATCAATTGTAGCCTTTTGTCTATGATCGGTTACCTTTTGTATTGACCATTTCTTAAGCAATTTGATGAAACAAGTGGATGTTTTGTGTTTAAGTTTATGTATGTAGACTTATGAAACTTGAATTGATTGGTTAAACGTAATGCTTGTTTTTATGAACTAAAATCTTGACGAAGGTTTAACTTGTAAGAACAATAGATTAATCCCCAAACTAATTATCATAACCAACATGTTAAGAGGTTAACACAATCACATTAATCTATGATATGGAACTAGTTTAAGCAAGTGTAGTTTTTAATCATCTGAATTTCATTATATCCATTTGCTTTGTTATATGTTTTGGATAGACTCTGTTGATTCAAACTTGTGTTTAGATTCACTCAAATCCCTGCGAACGATCCCGACTTACCTTCATAATCTTGCTATAACGGACGAGTATACTTGCTCGTATGTGTTATTGGTAATATTGATAATTCACCTTTTATAAATTTAAAACTTGTACACATGTAGCACATCAGTAACCCTTTTTCATAATCAATTAGCAATGCGTGTAGGTTAGTCACTGTCTTCCCCACGAAGTGCATATTGAAGTTCCGAACAAAACCATTAAAATCCTTGTTAAGGGATCTGTTGATCAAGTTCACAGCAATGTCATTTTCATAAACTTTGCCAATTGCCTGTAGTTGGTCCATGTATCCTTTCATCTCCAACACATGTGCACTCACGGGTTTACCCTCTCCCTGCTTGCAGATGTGAAGTGCATCAATCAAATCAAAGATTTCTACAGCCGCAGGTTTCTCAAACATAATTCTGAGTTCATTGAGCATGTTGTATGGGAAGTAATTTTCGAACTGCTTTTGGAGAGCATAGTCCATCATTCCCAACATCAAGCAAGCCACATCATTATGACGCTTGTACTCAACCTTCCACGCAGCTTTTTCCTCGTCAGAGGCAGTAGATGCGGGTTCATTAGGGCAAGCCGTGTACAGATAATCCAACCTATCAGCCACTCTATAGACAATTCTCAAAGAGCGATGCCAATCATTGAAATTCTTTGTGCCAATCAACTTTTCTCGTTCAAAGAAAGTTTTGAACGCAGAACCTAGTGTGGTGTTATCGTTGTTTTGAGCCATTTCTACAGAAAAAAAGTTCAAATATTAGTATTTTCGATAGTACAATTTTTCAAGAAAATAAAAATACCCAAGGTAATATAAACATATAACCATAGAATTTTCTCGAAAACTAGGATCCAAATTATCATACGTTCATTACATCAGTTGATCTGCTAGTAACGAAAACATATAATAAGGTAATCTGTCGAACAATAATTGGCAAACATTTTCCAATTCCTAGATCATTATGGGATTTACATTTTCTAACGCTATTGCAAATGTAAACATATTTTATCCCCATCT
Source organism: Chrysanthemum lavandulifolium (assembly GCA_022545495.1). NCBI lineage: Eukaryota > Viridiplantae > Streptophyta > Magnoliopsida > Asterales > Asteraceae > Chrysanthemum > Chrysanthemum lavandulifolium. The sequence goes on along the minus strand of CM040241.1, from coordinate 46,792,864 downwards.
TGTGCCTTGAGTCCGGTTCTCACTTACTACTCAATTTAAGTCGTCTAACTTAAAGAATTGCAAATGTGTCCATTCAAGGTCTGACTTCACATGAAGATTTACCTTTCCATCACAATCTCGCCAAGTTCCCACATGACGTAAATTGTAACTTCAAGTGTTCCTTTAACTAGATGGCACTAACTTAATTTTAAAAGGGTACTAGTTTTGATTTATGGTGTCAAATCAAATATGTACAAAGATGTCATGCATTCATCTTGTAGCATAAATTTTAATAAAAAACATTTTTATTAACCAATTCATAAAGACTAAATTAACAAAGTTTTGATTGATGTATTGGTTATCGCTAATCAAGGAATTTACCTTTAATTATCGTCTATTATATCGTACTTTTGCATAAGTCTAAAGACTTAGTGTTTCGGATAATTACCACAAAAGTGGCGCATGGAATCAAAACTAATTCGCCCTTAAGATGGTTTTGTACATTTATAGCCTACTTGGTAACTCCAATTTGACACGCAAAGGAGCAGATAATTTGGTCAGCGCGAAGCAATTAACCTCCTTCTTTTGGGTCACAATATAATGCGCTCCCCTCCTTAAACCCCTCTTATAGTTTGTCAAAATTGGATGCGCCGTTCTCACTATTTGTACCAAAACTCATCAATCAATTAAACTTAATGAAAATTTAACTCTTCAAAAAACAAATCAAATTTCACCATTGTTTAGTCCAATTTATTTTTCTATTCAAGAAATTACTCTTTGCTTAAAACTTGTCACACATAATAAACAAACAAGTAACAATAAAAAATAAATAACTAAAACAATGGGCACATAACTAACAATTAATATGCATAAACAAGTAGCCACATGCAACTTATTTGATAAAACCTGTTAATAATCAATATCTAGTTTAATTAGCGTATATATTAACTAGGGCTTTCACTCGCACAAGCCATAATTAAAATATACCAAATTGCACATAATTGATTCATTAATATATATATTGGAGTCTTCCCCAATTCAAGATTTATCAAAACATACATGTGATAAAATAACTTAACAATTAATTCATGAATAATTGTTATATGACATGGAATTGGATATAACATAACAATTATTCAAGTAAGTCACAAGATCACATACAATTCCATGTCATATAACAAGTATTCATGAATTAATTCACGTAACATATATATAATTCTAGGTTTAGATATTGATTACATAACAATTATTATAAACTCTAATAAATTTTTAAAAAAAATCGACTAATTTTTTTTAGGAATCGACCTAAATTTTTTTAAGGGGTTGACTTTTATAAAAAAAAAAACCAATTAGGGCAAAATCCCTAACCCTAAAATTAGGGTTTACATAATCATTACCAAAACCCTAGAACAATCATATCAAACAACTTACAATATTCGTTTTTTTACGTATTTAGTAATTAATTACTCATTAAACAAGACTCGTGATGCAACTGTTTGAATTATATAACATGACAATCATATATAAAACACATAAAACATCAAAGAAATATGCGGAAACGTACAGGAACGAATAAATGAATAACTAATTAACATAAACATAAACGTATGCGTACCTTTTTTATTCTAGCCCAACAAGAATGATTTCCTTTAACCTAGCAAGTGATGAACTCTAATTAGGGTTTATAGGATTATATGAATTACCCCTTACCGATTTTGTAATTCAATCCAAGATAATAACAACAGTGTGTTAGTACCACGTTCTTGTACACACGTACTAAATCAAATTAAAGTAATGCTAGTTTTAAGAACACGAAAACTTTTGTTTTGGAAAAACAAGTGGATCGACACCCAAAGGGGTTGTACGATCGGTTTGGGACAAAGAAAACACACAAAACAATTTTAGGTTTAAGATTATGAGTACAAGAGATGGAATATCAAGACCCTAGGCCTTGTATTTATACCCAATATAACTTGGTGACCAAGTTAGACAAGGATTGGGCTTGGAATCCTTTTGGCCAATCGGTTCAAGCATCACCAAGGGGTTTCCGGAACCTTCTCGATCTCTATTTTATTATTTAGTCCTTCCATTTAACATTTAACGATCGTTAGTCCATTACACTTAATTAACTTAACGTCCGTTATATATTTCGTGTAAATAATAAATAAATACAACATTTTATATTTAATTATTAACTTTAATTCTCATACGCAAAGTGTGCAATCCCGTGGTCTCAAGTTCGATCCTTATTCACGTCTACTAATTTATATCCATAAAACCAACAGATAAAACATTCATAGAAAAGACACTCTTTACATAAATTCACAAAAGTTTGTTAGACAGGTCACTATGAAGGTGGTGGATCATCAGGTAGTCGTATCATCACGCGTGGTCCCTCATAGCAGCCAAGTGGCCAACTATCACCACGCACGGCGGTGGTGGGATTATTGTAAGTTTTTGGTGGTATGCACAACTTAACGGGTTCTAAAGAAAATGGGTGTTTTTATTGTTATTTTTTGGTCTGTGAATGTGTATGGTGTATGTATGTATAGAGTAAAGTATTTTTATAGTTTTGTGTTAATACAAATAAGCCGTGAAAACGTTTATTTGTATTTTACGATCTTTTAATGTTTTGTTGATAACAAACGTAAGATCATTTAAACGAAACAAATAAAATACGTAAATAGTTTGAGCCAATAGTTTACTAACACACTTACATTTTTCATATAAAACACTAAACAAGTAATAGTGCTTTTATGATTTAGTAATGCATATGTACAACAACTAGTGTTTATATATTGGGTAGATATATACATAATTAGTATGTATTATAATGGGTAATACAATGGGTAGAAGTTTAAGTATTTGACCCATTGACTAAATACATTGAATGTAGTTGGGTAAAGCCCAAAGTCCATGACCCATACCCATGGAGCATAACCCATAACCCATTGCATGACATCATGCATAAATCACAATGGGTATTATCCATGACCCATGGAGCTAACCCATGACCCATGGACTTGATACATTGCATCTACTAGATACATTGTATCTACTTGGATACCCATGATCCAAAGTCTATGACCCATGACCCATAACCCATGACCCATGACCCAAAATCCATGGGCAAAGAGGAGCGTCCCACGGTTCCCCCAGTTTACACTGGACGGATCCCTCAAGTAAGGGATCCGTGGGATCCGTGGAACAGTAGCTTATTTTCCTCTATAAATAGTGAGCCATTTCTTCATTTTGGGTTGTCACGTCTACACATACTTTCTCCTAGTATTGTAAATCTTCTAACCTCAGATCCTAAGGATCTCTATATGTAGTTTGTGTTTGTTTTTGTGTGATTCTCTAGGTTCCTCTTAAAGGCGAGATCACCACCCCTTGAAGCCGAGCAAGTTCAAGTCCATGAGTTGTCATGCTTCGTCATCATCAAGACTACTGAGGTTCTCTTGTTGATAGTTCTTTCTTCCTCATTAGAAGTGTTGTGTCAAAGGAATTAGTGAAGGATGTCAAAAGAGTCAAGACGAAGGCATTAGTGAAAGGTGCTTAACGTCCGTGTCAAAGGCATTAGTGAATGATGCCAAAAGAGTCAAGACGAAGGATTTAGTGAAAGATGCTTAACGTCCGTGTCAAAGGCATTAGTAAAGGATGCCAAGAGGGTCGAGTCAAAGGCATTAGTGAAGGATGCCAATGGTGTACAATCGATATGGTGTATCGATATACAAATAGAGATAGGTTGTATCCAAGGATATTGATATCTTTGATGATGTTTTAAATAAGGAGTTGGTCTCCATTGGGATAGGTGTTGTGTAGTGTTTGGTAATAGTTCCTCCTTTGTAATGGAACTTGGTATCTAGCCTTGTACCGGATAAAGTGTAGGCGATGTAGTGATAGGTGTGGTTCTACCTTGTGGAAGAACCCGGTGTCTAGCCTTGTACCGGAAAAAGAGTAGGCGACGTTGTGAAGGCTTCTCCGCCATAAGGAGTTGTGTCGTGTAGTGATTACAAAATCTCGAGTAGGTGACTCGAGGAGTGGAGTAGGGCAAGGAAGGTGTCCTTGTAGCCGAACCACTATAAATACTTGTGTCGTGGTTTTATGTTTCTTACTCTTTACCTTTACATTACATACTTACATATCTATCTATCAATGGCAAACATACACATCTAAATAGATTGACATAAGTCGATCTAAATATTTTAAAATTAAGTTTTAATCGGTAAACTATTCAACCCCCTTCTAGTTTTCCACATTTTGAGTTGATGGTGAGTTTTTCAATTCGTTAAATGATGACGTGACACTGGTATGAAAGTAGTAGGGTTTGGTGACCAAATCACCGAGTCTTACAATTGGTTTTTAATGAAATACCAATGTCATCATATCAAGTCTTCTAATAACATGTTGTTACAGATTTGGAATATGGTATTGTGTTTATTTAATGTTATCAACAATAATGTAGTGTTTTATGGTTAGTAAACGTGGTGTTGCTAATGTGTAATGTGATGCTGTGGTTTAACCAGGAGCGGGCGGGTACATGACTATAATTTATCAGGTGCACAGTTTTATTTTGATGAGTACAAAAGGAAAAAATGAACTAAAAGTTACAATTTCTTTAAAACTATAAGAAAACATATTTATTTTGACATATTAGTGGACTAACTGAAAAAACATGTATGTGTGTTACAAAAAATTTCGAGACCAAGTTCATTTCATAGAAATCAAGATTTTTAAATTAAATTTACATTAGACGACAAACATCCATCGGGTTCCTTAGAACCCCGAGAACCCTCTTTGGTCAGCCCCTGGGTTTAACGTTTGGCTCATGCGTGAGCCTTGTTCAATTGAGGTGATATTACGCGTAAAAGAGCCGAAAGAACGGAAGAAATAGTGGGGGGGGGTGTCACCTGTGGAATTACAAGTTTTGTATGCGTACGTCTTTGTTTAATGTGTCATACGTAAATGATGAGAAGTGAGTGACTCTCATCAAAGTAAATGTGATGACTGAAACAGAAAGATTGGGGTAATGTGGGAGTAGGGGTACATATCAGTTAGCCACGGGATATGCACTTGTATATCCTTTAAGCATTATCAGTTATGTAAATTGAATGCTTTTTATAACAATTTTATATTCTAATACGCGGTGCACATATTTTGCCGAATTTTAAAGTATGTGCATAACTTTCAACATAATTTTGCATCCACCGTTTTGCAAGAGTGATACGAATGTGAATAAGACCGTTTACGAGGATGGCCATTGCAACCCGAATGATAATACAAGATTCATTTCTCAATTGAAGTGATAATATTCATTAGAAATGATACTCCATAATACAAAATTAATGGGATGCTCATAAATGGAAGTTGGGCGGAAGATCCAAGTTCTATATTCAAAGGTAGTTAAAAAATTTGCTCTTCGTTTTAGTGAAGAAAGGTCAAATCGACCAAAATTTCGCAGCAACCTATTTCAACATTTAAACTAGGATACCGTAACCATGATGGAGTCTAGTTTTTCTTTGGGCGAGGTCAAATCTGCCGTATAGGAGTGCTTTAATTCTAAGTCTCCTGGACCAGATTGTCTAAACTTTAAATTGTATCAAATACTTTGATGTCCAAGGTAGTCTCGCAAAAGGATGTAACGCCTCATTTGTTGTACTTATTCCAATAAATGCGGAACCTTTGGATCAAGAAGACTATCGCCTTATCAGCTTAATAGGATGTATGTACAAGGTGCTTCCTAAGTTACTTGCTTTGCGTTTAAGCCGTGTTATCCACAAACTGATAAGCCTAAATTAGACGACTTTTACGGCTGGACAACAAATATTGGATGGAAGTTTGATTGCTATTGGAATAGTAAACTTTGTAGAAAAAAGGGGAATAAATATGCTTCTTTTAAAAATGGATTTTGAGAAGGTGTTTGATAGTGTGAATTGGTCTTTTCTTCTCGATATAATGTCCCAAATGAAATTTAGCGCTCAATGGTGTAGATGGATAAAGTCTTGTCTCTCTTCGGCTTCGGTTCCCATGCTCATTAACGGTTCTCCCTCATAAGAATTAAAAAATGGAACGGGGTTTAAGGCAAGGAGATCCGATTTCTCATTTTTTTTTATTTCTTATCATAGCAGAGGCATTACAGGTAATGGTTGTTAAGGGTTGTAATAAAATAATTTATCGAGGTCTATTCTTTGCTGAAGACGGCGACATTTTGCTTCTTCAACATGCTTATGACACTCTTTTTTAGTGAATGGTCAAAGTCAAACGCTCAAAATTTGGTTAGCTTTTTAGGCTGCTTTCATGACGTTTCAGGTGTTCAAATAATTTTAGCAAAGAGTCTTCTCTTTGGTATCAGCATTCCCTCAAGCGATATGGCTAATATTGCAAGAATAGTTATCTATTCCCATGATTCGCTCCTTTTCACTTACTTAGGGCTTCCAGTTGGAAAAAGCATGAAAAAAATGTGATGCTTGGAATAACTTGGTCAATAGCTTCTATAGAATGCTTGCATCTTGGAAAATGAATTTATATCATTTGGTGGTAGACTTACCTTAGTTAAATCTGTATTGGGGAGTCTTCCTTTATATTATATGTTTATTTTTATTGCACCTGCATCTTTTATCTGAAAAGTTGAATCTATTAGAAGGCGTTTTTATGGAGGATTTAAAGAGTAAGATAAAAAGATGGTATGGGTGAGCTAGCAAAATATCTTATCGGAAAAAAATATGGTGGTTTAGGGGTGGGCAGCGTTAAAGCAAAAAATATTGGTCTTATAGGCAAATGGAAATGGAGGTTTCTAAATGAAAGATGCGCATTCATGGTCTAAACAGAGGCTTTGAGGTGAATAACGCTTTCGAGCTAAAATATGGTCGGTCTTACATTATTGGTTATTGTTTATACATTAATTATCTGGGTATTTCTCTTAATTCTCTTATGTTGAGAAATATATCTAATGAATGACATACATCCTTGTGGTCTAATTGTTGGATTGATGATCATGTGCCTTTAAAAATACTTTTTTTTTTTTTTCGTTTTTGTGCTTTAGAAACCAGTAAAACGTGTTTGGTTGCTGATATATGGGTGAGTGAAAATGGTGTTTGGCTTGGCAAGTGGTTTTGGATGTGGCAACCCAATGGGCGTAAATATGTTGATTTTTCATGTTTATCTAGTTTGATTAGTGGACTTGTCTTAAACTTTTCTCATGATGATATATGGACATGGTCTCTAGATGCTTCTGGTGTTTTCTTGGTTCGATCTTTAAGTCATTTCATTAAACAAAAAGATGCTTGCCATTGAGGGTCAAGTCTCAATTTCAGGTGGAATTCATAGTTCCTAAGAAGATTAATGTTTGCGCTCGGCGGGTAACGCTAAATCTTCTTCCGACAAAGGATAACCTAATGCGACGTGGTATTACTTTATCTTCAATGATCTGTTTATTCTATGGTATGAATGATGAATCACGGGACCATTGCTTTCTTTTATGCCCCATTATAAAGATTACATGAATGAAAGTTTGGAGCTCGTAGAGGTCCCCTCTTTATTCAACCCTTCACATGTTGACATTTTAAAGGGGAATTTTGAGTTTCTCGACAATTAGATGGTGTCAAAGATTTTACATGTCGTATGCCTGTCCCTTTTATGGCGCATATGGAGGCAGAGAAACTGAATTTTGCACGCACAAACGAAAAGCGATGAGACCTCAATGCGTCATGAGAATAATTTTCCTACACCATTAAAGATGTCATTCCTTCGGACATCAATTCGGATTTTATTAATAGCTTTGCATGGGACAATTGGATTCAAAGACCCGCCTTTTGGTTTAAACTATTCCCATGTCTCAAAATTAGAGTTCATATATTTTTTAGATGTATCAAAATAATTGTTCATTTTTTTTTCTAAATAAAAACTAGAGAATTTAGTAGGAGAATATTTTATTTTTGAGTGGTTGAAAATTAAAATGACTCCCCGTTTTATTAAATTATGCGAAATTTGTCTTCCGACAATAATTTTGAAATGAAAAGGAGTATTAGTTTTTGATGTCATCATGCTATAGTCCTTTTGTTGTAGTTTCTTGTTTAGTGGCTCTGCCTTAGAGCTTTTATTTTTGTTGTTCTCGTTTATTTTTTCTTGTGGCTATGATATTATCGCTAGAGGTGACAAAACGGGCGGGTCGGGCAGTCACGGGCAACGGGCTAAATGGGCATTAGCCCAATGAGCACGGGCTTAAACGGACACGGGTCATATAACAACCCGTAATTTTTCAGACTTGGTTTTACAATAAATTATACCTATTTTTCTATTTTTGAACTTTTCTAAACTTATTGGATTTGAAAACGAGAAGCATTCTCGCAAAACGAGAAAAACGACACACATCGCGTTCCGGCACAACCAAAGTCTGATAAACATTTTATTTAGACTTTAAAAAAAAAAATTCGTGGAACACTAGTCGTGTTTACACTCATTTTTCGTGGAAAAATTATTTTAAAATCAATGGTTCAAATCCCGAGTCCGAAATCAATCGTTACCGAGCCTTAATGGGTCCCACACATTATTATATAAAACTTTAATGAAATTTCACAAACACCCCTTGCATTATTTTGCTCAGCCACCCTCCTTCTTTCCTTTTTGGCAAAACCGGCCCCCCGGCATATAAAAGAGAGCTTTTTAGGGTTTTCACCCATTTTATCACACACCTCACCGGATTTTTTGCATTTTTCGCCGCTACACTTTTCCGCCAAATTCGCCACCCATTTTATTTGCCAAGCACGTAGATCAAGTCGAGGGAGTATTTCGGAGATTTGTAGACCAAGAGGAGACGTTTGGCTTGTTTTGAAGCTCCACCGCCACCATCGTGACGCCGCCACTCACCACCGTCTTCCCACCATTTTCTCTCGTTGGGTAAGACTCGCGCCACCTTTTCTTTATTTCTTCATTTTATTCAAAACCCTAACCGCCTGATAATTAAAACTAACGATTTTCGTGTTAAAATCATTAAAAGTAATGTTTTCGAACTCAAACTCGTGTGGATTAATCAAGTTTAAAGTCTGGACTCACTCGACTCGTCCGAGTCAACTCACGAGTCGAGTTGACTCGTGAATATTCTTGTCATTCCATTCTTATGATTATTGGTTATGTTGAGTTGACTCGGTCACCCCTTTCGTGTTTAATTGCGATACTCTTTATATTTTGAACTGATATTCGTTCTTGGGAAATTGTTTGACGAGTTTTATATAGTCTCTTGGAGTCGTGTGGTAATCTGGGTGATGTTTGACTCGTGTTTATCATTACTGTTTCACGTTACAATGGTTGTTGTGTGGAGTTTAAGCTGTTTTGATTATCGCTTGCTTATTTGTTTTGTTAGCCGATTGGTCAGTTAGTCGCATACGGGCGAGTCGTGACTCAAGGGAGTCACGACCTTGGTATGGTTGGTTAGTCGAGTCTTGTTGTTGCTTTGAGTTCGAGTCTGATTGTAGTCGTGGTTTGAGTTGATTTTCGTAGTCAATATATGATAATCGTATAGTGGAATTCAGCTTGAGCATGGCGCTTTTGGTTGGGTTGGAAATGGCATACGAGGGTATGTCGTGATGTGTACCACGGCACATGTAGTGTTGTGGGGACTTGGGTTGTAAATTTGATTGGTTGAATTTGAGTATTGAGTCGTTTAACAAGGTGGGAACTTCCTTATGGTCTTGGTCGAGTAGTAGCAAAGTTGACGAGACTCACCCAAATGGTGTGAGCTCGATGTGGTCTAAATGGCTGGATATGTTCTCAAGTCTTGACGCATTAGTCGCGTTATCGTCAAAAATGTATATTCGTCAAACTAAACTAAGGTGTATTTTGCGCCTAGTGTTTGTGTTTGTGTTCTGATTTGGATCCGTTTTGTCATATAGGCTAAAGAGCCCATAAGGTTCTAGTGTCAAGTTTGAGTTTAGAGTATCCACATTGGCCCGGAAAGCCCAATAGCGTGTGTTTATATGTTTATACTTGTCGTAATAATTCATTTCACGTACACTAACTTAATTTATATTCTTGGTTTTGTCGATGATGTTTCGGATGCTATTCGGGTACTTGGGATATGATATGGTCTTGGATACGGATATTGTAACAAAAACCTATGCTTGTCTAATATGGATGCTCGTTATTGGATTTACGGTGTTAGCCGAAGGACTTATGGACGATTTTGGACACAAAATAGTCGATAAACCCGACACTAATATATACGCCGAATGATAACGACAAATAAATAATTAAAACTTGTAATAATTGTATAAATTTGGTGAAACATAATAAATAAAACTTGTTAACTCAAAAGTCGTAATGGCTTGGAAATGTTTTATAAACGGACATATTATGTCCAAATTTTTACGAAAACTAATTTTAAAACTTAACACATTACGATTTGCAAACGTTATAAAACTCTTCTAATTTCTAAATTATTAACATGATACATTTTTCATCAAATGAATAATTTTTCCAAAACCTCAACGTTTTACAAACTATTTGGGTTATGGGGTAAAACACCGAAACATGTTATCGACATGTCTTTTTCGTTATCCTTTATTTACTATTTTCTTTTCGTTATTCCTTCTTGTCGTCCTTTCGTTACTCCTTTGACTTCGTTATTTTGGCGTGAGTATGTTGAGTCTATTTGTTTTCCTAAAAACCACACGAGCTTCGATACTAGACTTTTTACAAATAACTATTCGAGTCATCCACGAAAACTAAAATACGTTAGTTTTGAAAACTATTGTACATTACACTATTTTGAGATATATTACGAGATAATCAATGGTTATTAGGTTGTGCCGTTCGTATCGTTGTGCCTTGCTTCTTGACACTATTTGCGAGTTACTATTTATTGCTATCTTCCGAGGTGAGTTTTCGTAGCCCTTTTCTAATATTTTTCCTTGGGGAAAATGGTACTCAAATTATAATTTTAAACTGCTTTTATGTTGTGATCTACTACTTTTGTGTTTTGGACAATTATGCGTTTGATTGCAATATGTGCTTTCGTGTGATCTTGTTGTGTGTTCATTTGTGCGAATCGTTTAACTCCGTTTGGAGCGAAGCATTGATAGTACTATCGGGATTATTGGAAATCGTGTACACGTGGCATTTGTGAGGTTCAGTTGTTGCATGCATCGTGGTTTCAGTTAGTGCTTATATTTGTATATCATGCTCACTATTGTCCTACTCTAAACTACTCACAGCTTCGTGGTTTAACTCTTAAACCTACGAGCTCACCAACATTATGTTGACGTTTTCGAGTATCCATTTTCAGGTGTTATTGAAGTTGCCTAGAATGTTGAGTATTGGCATGACTTAGCAAGACCTAGACAAGACCCTCCCGAGATTGTATCCCGAGGAGTTGCGACCTTATGTAGTAGTTTGACTTTGAGACCGATGTGGATTGACTTTGATTCGGTTGTGGGACTTTGTACTTGATCCATCGTATGTTATGCAATTTAGGAATTTACGACTATGATCCATCGTATGTTATGCAATTTAGTATTTCTCTATTTAGACACCTTGTGTTCTTGATCATGAAGTCATACCCCGTAAATGCCTTTCCGCTGCGCCATTTTTGGGGTGTGACAGATTGGTATCAGAGATAGGTTATAGAGAATTAGGTGGTTTAACCTAGACTATAACCTAGAAACCTTTATATAGTTGGCATAATAGGACCTACGTGTGTGATTATGTGTTTATTTGCCTTATATGTATTAGTGCCTAGTATTAGACCTTAGGATACCTTTTCTCCTGAATTGAGTCAATTGTTTTTTTCAAACCCCTTAAGTTCTTAAACAACTTGCACCTAAATTTCAAGACTGTTCTTGTTTGATTGGGTTGCGAAATTTATATGGGTGCAAGTTGTTAATTAACTTAATGGATTTGGGGGATTGACTCAAGGATGGAATATAGACTAGATGGCGTGAAGTGATGATGATAAGAAAATGTGGCATACTGCTATTCTAAAAACGCTTGGCCAACGTTTTTACAATAACATGATGCGACATAGACTTATGAAATTCATAGATCGTCAGCTTAGGATCGCGACATAGAACTAGGACACGACTACGACATAGAACTAGGACGTGACTACAACGTAGAAGTAGGACACCACTACCGATCGTCTCTGCATAAACCCCTCCTATATAGCGTTAACCAAATGTCCCTCCTTGCGGAAACCGTTCATCCAAGAAGATCGACTCGAGTTAACCAAGGTGATGCAGCCCGTAGGGGTGGAAGGACTAGGAGACATGGGGGAAGAAATGGTAACTGCGACAATGGGAACGACAACAACAACGACGCAAACCCCGACTTTTCCACGATCATCGCCCAACAGCTGAAGAACTTACTTCCCACTATCATTGCTCAGGTATGTGACCACATCAGCAACCCCGGGAATAACGATAGTAGGAACGACAATGTGGAGAATGATAACACCAATGACAACGACGGAAATGGAAATAACAACAACACTATCAGAGGATGCTCGTACAAGGAATTCACGGCTTGCAAACCAATGGACTTCGATGGTAACGGAGGAGTGTTATCTTATACTCGATGGGTCGAGAAGATGGAGTCCGTGATTGACATAAGTGAGTGTGCGAATCACCAGAAGGTAAAGTATGTTGTATGTTCGTTGGCTGGAAAGGCGTTGACCTGGTGGAACACACAGATCCAAGCCAGAGGAAGAGAAGCTGCCATAGGCATGACTTGGGATGATTTTAAGCAATTGCTGAAGGAGGAATACTGCCCAAACAATGAAATGCAGAAGATCGAGCATGAGTTCTACAACCACACTATGGTAGGAGCTGGTCACGCGGCATATACGGATAGATTTCATGAGCTTGCTAAACTCGTACCTCACATGGTTACTCCTGAATCCAAGAGAATTGAAAGGTACATCTATGGTTTGGTCCCTGAGATTCGCGGGATGGTGAAAGCGACTGAGCCTGCTACTATTCAAAGTGCGATACTGAAATATGCAACCTTAATAGATGAGATGGTTAGGAATGGGTCATTGTCCGAGAGTGGTAATAAGAGGAAGGTCGTGAGTAAGCCAAGTAAGCAAGAAGGTGCAAACAAGAACACTAAGAAGGCGAAATGGGAAAAGGATTTGTGGCAACAAACTCGGGTAGAAAGGGATATGCGGGACCTCACCCACAAGTGTGTCAAATGTGACTACCATCATCCGAGACCACGCCTTGTCATGTGTGTTTTAATCAGAATCGCCCGGTCATATTGCGAAGGATTGTCGGCGGTGGCTACGCGGTGACTCCAATCAACGTCATTTACCCAAGGACTGTTATGAGTGCGGAGCCGGATCATTTCAAACACGTGTCCTAAGTGAATAGGGCACATGGGCGGTGCAGAATAACCCGAATCAAGCCTTAGTGACTAATGGAACAAACTCAAACCGTGGAAGCAATGGCAACCCGGCTCGTGGGCAAGCATTTGTGATGAAAGTCGACGAAGGACGCCAGACCCGAATACTGCATCGGGTATGTCCTCCTTAAACGATCATTGTCGCCATCTTGTTTGAATTTGGCGTTGATTATGGACTTGGTTCTACCGAATTCATGCTTATATTAAGTTTGAAACCTAGTGTTCATACCTTAGCCATGGAATAGATATAGTGTATGACTAAAGAATAGAGACCAATAAGATGCCTCGGATTTTCATCATCCGTAGCAAGACTCTTGGGTGTTGAGATATCATTCGCTCATTCTTGAGCAACCCCAAACTTTAGCTAAAAGTTTCTTTTCAAAAAAAAAAAAAAAAAAAAAAAAAAAGCTTTTTAGCAACTCTTAACTTAATTTTCATGTCGGTTCTTGTTTGATGAGATGTGAAAATCAAGTTTAAAGTTGCTACTTAGCTTAAAATTTTGAAAAATTTTAAAAAAAAAATGGCTAAAATAAAATGGACGAGGCATTTCATAAAACCAAATCGCTCGATAGTTACCGTTGAATTCTCTATATCATCGCGCCTAGTTTTGCGATCAAAACCCAAGGATACCTCGCGTGCTTGAGACTTCCTCAAGCGCTTCGTAAATACCTAACACGATTTACCCTCCTTGATGTATTGAGCTTCACGTAGACTTAATTCTCGAAACGGCACCAATTACATAATGCGTGATACTTCTCGAAGAAATTCGATCCGAATATCCTCAGTTAAGAGTGCACGAGATCGACAACCCTATGACCGCGTTCAGAACTATATGCGAGCAGATCGATTTTACCTGTTAAGTCCTTTGGTTTGATCAACGCTTTCGTAGTATTCAAGGATATCCAATTAAGCGTGACGCATAGGAGGAGCGTCCGTATCTATTACATCGGATCGTGATAGTCGGTTCACACCGCTATTTTTGGCAGGCCCTATAGGATGCATTGGGAACACAATTAGGTTTGAGTACGACTTACCATTTCTAGGCAGATGATTAGAGTATGCATGCTATCTGACTTTGGGAGATGTACTTAGGGCGCACACTATTGATTTGAAGGAAATCGTGAATATGCATCCCCTAGATGAATTTCCTCAACTTATGCGAATCTAAGCCTTAGATACTTACTGAATTGTTTATTTGTAAAGTGATCCCAAAATTGAGCCAATTCATCGAAAGCGTTGAGTTTCTTAACTTAATTTCAAGGCTGTTCTTGTTTGATTGGGCTGCGAAGTTAAGTTGGAATTTAAGTTATTACGTAGCTTAAGGGCAGGCTCAACTTGTTGCATAGCTTAACCTCATGACAGTTCTTGTTTGATGAGTTGTGGGTTTAAGCATAAATCAAGTTGAGGCTCAACTTAAGCTACCTAATAATTTTCTTAAGGTTTTTGATGGCTTCACTCAAGGACGGGAAGCTTGCCTTATTGTGTGGTTATTATGTGGTTTCATTTGTGTCATTGCAAGAGGTTAGGAGGTATTGATAGTACCACTTGGGAAGTAGCACCCGGTACTATTTGGGTTGACACCCACACCGTAGCCTTCTATGTACAACGTAAACGAAGGGTGAATACTATCCGATCAAGCTCAGGTCCTTAGTCAGTTGAATTTTGAGGACAAAATTCTTTTTAACGGGGGTAGACTATAACAACCCGTAATTTTTCAGACTTGGTTTTACAATAAATTATACCTATTTTTCTATTTTTGAACTTTTCTAAACTTATTGGATTTGAAAACGAGAAGCATTCTCGCAAAACGAGAAAAACGACACACATCGCGTTCCGGCACAACCAAAGTCTGATAAACATTTTATTTAGACTTTTTAAAAAAAAATTCGTGGAACACTTCGTGTTTACACTCATTTTTCGTGGAAAAATTATTTTAAAATCAATGGTTCAAATCCCGAGTCCGAAATCAATCGTTACCGAGCCTTAATGGGTCCCACACATTATTATATAAAACTTTAAAGAAATTTCACAAACACCCCTTGCATTATTTTGCTCACCACCCTCCTTCTTTCCTTTTTGGCAAACCGCCCCCAAGATATAAAGAGAGCTTTTTAGGTTTTCACCCATTTTATCACACACCTCACCGGATTTTTCTGCTTCCGCGCCGCTACACTTTTCCGCCAAATTCGCCACCCATTTTATTTGCCAAGCACGTAGATCAAGTCGAGGGAGTATTTCGAGATTTGTAGACCAAGAGAGACGTTTGGCTTGTTTGAAGCTCCACCGCCACCATCGTGACGCCGCCACTCACCACCGCCTTCCCACCATTTCTCTCTCGTTGGGTAAGACTCACGCGCCACCTTTTCTTTATTTCTTCATTTTATTCAAAACCCTAACCACCGATAATTAAAACTAACGATTTTCGTGTTAAAATCATTAAAAGTAATGTTTTCGAACTCAAACTCGTGTGGATTAATCAAGTTTAAAGTCGGACTCACTCGACTCATCCGAGTCAACTCACGAGTCGAGTTGACTCATGAATATTCTTGTCATTCCATTCTTATGATTATTGGTTATGTTGAGTTGACTCGCCACCCTTTCGTGTTTAATCGCGATACTCTTTATATTTTGAACCGATATTCGTTCTTGGGAAATTGTTTGACGAGTTTTATATAGTCTCTTGGAGTCGTGTGGTGTCTGGGTGATGTTTGACTCGTGTTTATCATTCCTGTTTCACGTTACAATGGTTGTTGTGTGGAGTTTAAGCTGTTTTGATTATCGCTTGCTTATTTGTTTTGTTAGCCGATTGGTCAGTTAGTCGCATACGGGCGAGTCGTGACTCAAGGGACTCACGACCTTGGTATGGTTGGTTAGTCGAGTCTTGTTGTTGCTTTGAGTTCGAGTCTGATTGTAGTCGTGGTTTGAGTTGATTTTCGTAGTCAATATATGATAATCGTATAGTGGAATTCAGCTTGAGCATGGCGCTTTTGGTTGGGTTGGAAATGGCATACGAGGGTATGTCGTGATGTGTACCACGGCACATGTAGTGTTGTGGGGACTTGGGTTGTAAATTTGATTGGTTGAATTTGAGTATTGAGTCGTTTAACAAGGTGGGAACTTCCTTATGGTCTTGGTCGAGTAGTATCAAGGTTGACGAGACTCACCCAAATGGTGTGGGCTCGATGTGGTCTAAATGGCTGGATATGTTCTCAAGTCTTGACGCATTAGTCGCGTTATCGTCAAAAATGTATATTCGTCAAACTAAACTAAGGTGTATTTTGCGTCTAGTGTTTGTGTTTGTGTTACAGATTTGGATCCGTTTTGTCATATAGGCTAAAGAGCCCATAAGGTTCTAGTGTCAAGTTTGAGTTTAGAGTATCCACATTGGCCCGGAAAGCCCAATAGCGTGTGTTTATATGTTTATACTTGTCGTAATAATTCATTTCGCGTACACTAACTTAATTTATATTCTTGGTTTTGTCGATGATGTTTCGGATGCTATTCGGGTACTTGGGATATGATATGGTCTTGGATACGGATATTGTAACAAAAACCTATGCTTGTCTAATATGGATGCTCGTTATTGGATTTACGGTGTTAGCCGAAGGACTTATGGACGATTTTGGACACAAAATAGTCGATAAACCCGACACTAATATATACGCGAATGATAACGACAAATAAATAATTAAAACTTGTAATAATTGTATAAATTTGGTGAAACACATCATTTATATTTGAGTAATAAAATATACTATATCTATAAGTTTTTCTTTTAAAAAAATTTAATGTTCGAGAAAAACATGTATCTATTATGTTCATTTAACTTCTAAATGAACAATATATGCCCATTAAAAAAAAAGATTAAATGTGTCCAAATCTTTTAAACAATTGACTATTTAACCCATTTTTTTATTTTAAACACAAATTGACACCTTTAATCATTGCTTTTTTTAAAAAAGAAAAAGAAAGAGAAGAGTATTTTTATGCATAACCAAAGTAAACCATTCTTGTTATTTACTAAAAAATCTATCGTGAATAATAGAAGATATTTAGAATGTTTAGTAGTGGAGTAGGGATAGTACACGTGGTCAACTATTATCCACACTCTTTATACCTCATGAATATGGGTGTTTGTACAATTTTGGCCACACCTGATTTACAGATTTTATATGTCCATAATTCATAATTATTTTTTGGTTATTATACAAAAAAGTCATTAAAGTTTGCGCAAAATTTGTTCTAAATCACTAAATTTTCAAAGTTGTTATTCGAGTTCTTAAACTTACGAAAATTGTCAGTAGTATTCGAACTTATGAAAAGTCTACGTTCTTGAACTTTAAACACACGTACATTTACGTTCTTAACATCTCAAAAAATATCGTAAAATCATTGAAATTATAGACTTGTTTTTTTTATAGTTAATTTGGACGACAACTTTAAAACTTTAGTGACTTAGGACAAATTTTACGCAAACATTAGTGACTTCTTTGTACAATAACCCTTATTTTTTTATATGTTGCTTAAATCTATGTTATAAACTCCTTCAAAAGATTTAAGTCGACCGAGATAACATGACCCCGTGCACTATTTTGGTGTGTGCGACTAACTTTCCTATAATACTTAGCCCTTGACAAACCTTAGCAAAAAGTTGATATTGAACCCATAAATAAATTTCTCAAAAGTCTTTTTTGACCGATCAACTTAACGTTTGTAGTGCGGCAAGGATACAATAATGGACATGTTTGGCGAAATGGGTTGGAGTTGGTGCTGAAATTAGAGCTAGAGTTGAGGCTTATATTATAAGCTGAAAGTTAAAGCTTATATTGTTATAAAGTTGTTTGACGAATTAATTAAAATTAAAATTTATTATGTAAAATCGCTTAAAAATATAATAAAATAAAAATCATATATATTTCAAGCTTTTATGTGTTAATTCATTATATTTTTAAAGATATTTAAGTAATTTGACCAACTATAAACCCTCGTAAACCTATTTCAATGTGCTTATGACTCATAAAAATTTATATAAATTCGTATAACAAACAAAACTTATTTTATAAACTCGAGCCCTTATAAGCCCCGTCAAACATAACCAAAAGTAAACAAGTACATCGCTAGATACTTTAGGTATTCGTCGAGTGGCTATTACCAAAAAAGTCATTATGAAATTTTGCCTTTACACGTTATGAGACTGTCTTTACTCTTTAACATTACAATATCTTGTATGGTTATTTAGAATAAATTTCCATCGAGAACAATATTTAAAGGTAAAATAAAATTGCAATTACTTTAGAATTATATGATCAGATTATTTTATTTCTTGGGTCTAGAGACATTTGACCAGATTTAGTCAGAAGTTAAAAACCTCCTATAACACTTAATTAATAAATAATTTGTTGATCTAGACAAATAAAATGTTTTGTAACACTCAAGGAAAATATTTAAATATCAATATTGCAAATAAATACAAAAAAAAAAAAGGAAAAAAAAAGACTACTGCAAAAATATTTAAAGCTCTGGCTAAATACTCATACACACTTACACAATAGTGTTACTCCCTCCGTCTCAATATAATTGTCCATATTTTCATTTTAGGATGTCTCAAAAAAATTGTCTTTTTTCCATTTTTGGTAAAAACTAGAGAATATATTAAAGAAATATACTTTTTGAGTGGTTGAGATTTATGGTGGCCTCATTTTTATTAAACTTGATGATTTCTCTCTCATGACAATTTGAGACGGAGAGAGTATTTTTTTTTTCTCTGGCAAAAAGTCATACTCATTTAATCACAAAACAATTGTTCATCTTAGTACAACAGTTTTGAGAAAGTATACAAAATTTGTTGTTGACTAATTTAATGTTTTTTTTTTCTTCTTCTTAATTATATATTTTTTTTGAACAAACTCTATAATTATATTAATTGATGTAATTAAAAAGTTAATGTTTATTTTCAGATAAATTAAAAAGATAAGATTAACGCTTATTTTGAGTGGGAACTAGTAACACGCAAGACTTCGATGTGGACCATATGGAACTGGAGAAACAAAATCCTTCATGCGTTTTTAGAGGCGGAAGCGATTTCAATTTGTCACTAAGATATTTTCTCTTCGGTCCAAAGGATGTCTCTCCTTTGGGCTTTTTATCGGGCTTTTAAGAGCCAATTTTCGTGGGATAAATGGATCCAAAATCCGGGTGACTTGCTTGTTGTGCAGTTTTTTCTATATGGATATTTTTGGTGTTTTTTAGTGTTCTTCTTTAGAACACGCCCTTTTTCATTGTATTTTCTCTCTTTTCTTGCCTTAATGACTTAATATATTTGCCTTTCAAAAAAATAAAAAAAATAAAAAATAAATAAATAAAAAGAAATGAAATAAATTTCGTTTTCTTGAAAGTGATAAAGTTTGAAGAATAAAAATCTAAAGTCCAAAAGTATCACATTTTGCACCGATAATTCTTTTTAATTTATCTTTATGTATTGTCACCACTCATGTAAATAGCAATAGAGATTCGTTATTCATATACCCTAAATGGATTATTACACTTGATTTTTTTTCTTTAAAAAAAAAAAAAAGATGTTTTCGCTATAAAATTATAGAACATAAAATATAGAGTTTGATAAGTTATAATTATCAAAAAAACATAAAATTTAGAAAAAAAATGACAAAAGACTGTTTTATACTGTCAACAAAGTGTTAAACGTGAGACAAATGAGGGTGCTAATGTAACTAAGGGGTGTATCAATACCACACATAAGAGAGGTCGGTACAGGGTGGGGTTTGTTGGCCATTCGACCAACAACGAACGAATGATTGCACTGGCGAACTCCCGTTCGTCCGCCATTGGTTTTCCGCCATTGCACTAAATGGTGTAATTGCTTTCTTTCTTTCTTTCTTTTTTGTGTGTGAATAAGTGACGTAAATTGTGAGACTTACATGCACTAATAAGTATTATTCGCTTTTTTTGTTGCGTGAGGTTTTTTTTTTTTTTTATTATTATTATTATTATTATTATTATTATTATTATTATTATTATTATTATTATTATTATTATTATTATTATTATTTTATTTTATTATTATTATTATTATTATTATTTTTGAAGACAATTGTGTTGGGTTGACAGACAAATAATGTATTATTCGACATCCCAGTACTGAGCACTCTAACGAGTAACGATATTCACAATTGTAAAACCAATGCAAACCTACCCCTTTCGGCAACAAGATTCAAACACTATATGGATCATAGTATAGAGAAGTCGAATCATAAATGATAAGAGATATGAAATCAGGTTTGACAAAGACAAATGTAGGGGTGAAAATGGTAGAATTGTTCGTGAAAAGTTTCGGGATCGGATCGATAAAAAAGCGAGCAGTCGGCTAAAGGAGTTCGAGCTAAGTTGCAAACTCGTTTATTAATCGAGCTCGGCAGAACTTTACATCTAAAGCTCGTTTGGGCCGTGATCCCAAACGAGCCCTAAAGCGACATTATGATATTTTAGTATTAAACATATATACGGTAGAGCTCGAGCTTATTAACGAGCTCGTCACGGATATATTACAATAGAGTTCGAGTCAAGCTTTTACCTTTCTTTGCCAAATCATATAAGCAGTAGAATTTCCAAGCGTTCTGAGCTTATATAACATCTACGACCCGATTTCGGCCTTTTATAACTTAAACGAAATGAAAGCTCTTTCACAGACTCGGGCTCGTTTTCACCCTAAACAAATGAAATTGTCAAAAATGGATACCTAAATAACAAGAACGTTATCAAGAACAAGAAATGCTTTCATATAACACATAAATAAGATTGTTATAAAAAACAAGGCTATTTAATAAATAATTAAATAGAAT
Organism: Chrysanthemum lavandulifolium; assembly: GCA_022545495.1. NCBI lineage: Eukaryota > Viridiplantae > Streptophyta > Magnoliopsida > Asterales > Asteraceae > Chrysanthemum > Chrysanthemum lavandulifolium. The sequence continues at coordinate 46,771,640 of CM040241.1, read as the reverse complement.
TGAATTATAATAAGATAAATAGCCATATCAAGCTCAAGTTATACATAACTTTGTCGAATAAAGTAAATGTGATGCTAGTTCATTTAGGAGTGATACGTAGCGCAAAACAGAGGTTATGAGTTTACTTTGCTTCGTCGTGTCCTCTTAATGACTGTGTTATGCTATTTTTCTCACATGTTAATCATAAATCGGTTGCCGGATGACTAATTTGTTTTACCATGTTGCATAAACAATAAATAGGGGGAATTGCATATATACCAACTAAAACTTAAGCTTGCGTATTTTCATGTCTGAGTTTTATTGCGTGATGTCTGATCGTTTTAAGCGTGTTTGGGTATATATCACGAATATCTGATTTTAATGGGTATATATGCAATTGACCCTAAATATGACATCATATCCACATCGCAAACTTGTATATGTTATGTCATATCATTTGGATTAAGGTGGCAATTTATGAACTTACACGAAACTTGATTTAAGACCGACACAAAAATTAATAGGTTTGGGTTAAGTCTAAATAGATTTCGTTAGGTCACCTCATCTAACCGGTTATTAAACATGTGATGTCCGGGCTGGGCATAGGTTCAACAGGTCGACTCATCAACCCGTTTAATATTTTTTTTCAAAACTTAAAAATTATATATACTTTCTTATACGGGTTAATGGGTTACATAGGTCGACCCACGAACCCATTTAACATGTTTAACCCATATATTGTGCCAACTTGTTTAGTTAAACGGGTTAAATAGGTCAACCCGAAACATGTTTAACCTATTTAACTCGCTAACCCATATTATATACAGGTTAAATAAGTCGTGTTTCGAATTATGTGTAAAACAAGTTAAGATTGACATGACTAACCTAATTATTTAAACATGTCAGATTCGTGTTAAGATCTTTTGACCCACCAACCTGATTACCCAAACCTGCAAATCCAAACCCGATCCGAATTGCCACCTTTGCACTACAAATGCGATTCTGTAATAATATCAACGTTAAGTAAATACACCTAAAAAGGGTTTATCGAAAGTTTAGATTTAGGTAGTGTGATTGGTTAGTTACACGATAAAATGATTCAACGGAAACATGCATTGATGATGATGAGGTTGGTTCGATATAGCCCATGTGCTAACTTAGGTGGCAGGCACATGGGTACGTGTACCTAATTTTTGGTGAAACACTTGTACGGTATGCATGTGAGTTATACATTTTTGGTTAATGACAACTTAATTGTATGGGTTCTACCACATCTATTAAAAGAATTTTGTTGTCACAATTTTGTCATTTAAATGTATAATCTAATCAAATAATATAGAGTAAATTGCAAAAATCGTTTTTGTGGTTTAGCCAAATTGCACTTTTCGTTTTTGTGATATATTAAATGTAAAAATCGTTCATTTTTTACACTGTTACGTTCGTTTTAATCATCCGGGATTGCAAAAATCGTCCTTGTGGTTTGGCACTTTAGGAACCAAATAGACGAAATGTGCAACGCCGGAGGACTAAAGCGGACGTAACAATGCAAAATAAAAACGGTTTTTGCACTTTCAAAATCACGCGGACAAAACATGCAATTTGACAAAAACCCAAGAGCGATTTTTGCAATTTACTCAAACAATAATATATAACAAATGTACAACTGCTTATTGCATAAATTAGTATGCCCAAACAAAAATTAAAATTGTACAAATTACTACTTTATTAAAATGCTAGTTGCACTACCGGTTATCCGTAAGTTATCCGAGCGACATGTTATTTTTTACCGTAACATTTTTAGAACATAAAACTTAAGGGAGATGATTGACACACATTAAGAATTGATTGGCACATTCCAATATCTGTTAGTTAAAGCGAGTTGATAAGCAGTCTGTTGTTTAATCTGTGATTTAAAGTATCTGCGTCAAAAAGTGAAATGTGCAAATCATTAACTTAAATACATCATCCCGACCATAACATGGTGTAGGTAAACATGAATCACAATTATTGTTATTTTATTTTTTATTTTTTTAAGAGAAACACATTTCATTCAACTAAAAAAAATTGAATAATACTACCTCCGTCTTTAGATAAATGTCCATCATTGACTTTTAAAGTATTTTTCTTTTAAGTTTAACCTTAAATTATTTAATTTTTTGTTATGTAATACTTGATAAAAATTATATCAATGAAAATAAATGTCCGCCAAACTTCGTTGCTAGTATTGTTAATGAATATATTTTCCCGTCTATCCAAAGGTTGTCTAAGTTGTGGATTGCTGCTCGGATTAAACCTCACGGAGCTAATTGGAGCCTTTGGATTTCAAGATCTTTTGATTTGTTTAGCTAGCTTATTTTCTTTCTTGTATTTCTTGATTTGGCATGTCTTTATGTTACTTGTACTATGTTTTTTTGCCTCTTTCTCAGAGGCTTTTAATTTAATCTAGCCTTTGAAAAAAAAAAAACCCAATGAAAATAAATTTCAAACCCAAATCAATTCATATAATTTGCATCAAATATTACGTAACACAAATAAAATAATTTATGGTCAAAGTTTAAAAAAAAAGATTTTAAAAGTCAATAATAGATATTTATTTAAGAATGGAGAGAGTATCAAAATACCATAAAGCTAAAATAGAAAGGCAATTACAATTTATATAAAACTTACAATTCACAAAGAAAAGAAATCAAAATAGTGAAACATACAAAACTCACAGAGCTAATATGTAAATTTCTTATCTGCAAAAAAAAAACCGTCTTCTACGTTAACCTGCAATCAACACATTATGTAAACACCCATTCAGGTCGGGTTACTCGGGTTGACTATGGTGTTACTCGGGTCAATAATTTTGTGCAGATCAACTCAAGTAACCTGGAGACTAAATAGGGTTGTTGGCTTTCATGTTAAATTTTTTGTGACTCGGGTTGGTCGGCGACGATTTGACTGACTAAGTTGTTGTTGTTGTTTTTTTTTTTTTTTTTTTTTTTTTTTTAAATATATTTTGTAAAGTTACCTATTTAAATGAGTACAAATAGGATTTTTTCCTAATATTTTACTCATATTCGGGTTGATTCGAACCCGAATAGACCCGAACAAGAATTGACGCGAATCCAAGTAACCCATATTCAAATAGGGTCAAGTTCGGATATGTTATTTTCAGCTTTAACTTAATTTTGACATGACTTGAAATGACTCAAACCGGACCAACCAGACCCAATTAACACCCTACATTTATATATAATGCTTTAATCCAATTGTTCTGGTAAATGTTTGCAACACTTTTCCTTTACCCTTTTAAATGTGGAGTTATAAAATATTATATTTGATTAGTTTGCATCTATCCATAACATGTGGCCTCAAACGTGAAATAGGGTTAACTATCTATTACTAATATTCTATGAACATTTAGACAGGTAGATGCTGGACGATTGAGTCTTTGCTGCTTAGGTGTCATGTAAGATGCGTTGTTCTTATTACGAAGGCATGGAGCACGCGTCTTTGATGGTAAATTTGCAAGACTCAGTTGATGTCAAGACCGAGTCATGTAGTGTGTGTTTGTGTGTGTGTTAAGTTGATTGTAAAAGAAGAAAGCTAAAATGACGTTGATGAATGCAGTCTTGAGGTCTCTTTATTACGACGGTCTTAGTAACTATATGCGCAACTCACAAAGTTCGCATCTAAGTAAACTACAAGTCTACAAACTCGTGCAACTAAAAATATTTGATTAAATTAATTATAAAGGATTATCAGCTGATAGTTGGGGTATGTTTTAAGAAACTAACAGAACTCATAATTGTAAAATCAGAACCTGCTAATTTATAATACGAAATTCTATTTGTATCTTTTTAATAAAAGTGTTTGGTAAATTATTTATTAAATGTAATTATAAGATGTAAAACGACATAAAAGACAAATCTATAATTGTAAATAAATGTTTGGAGGTATATTAGTAATTTAAAGTTTTAACAATTTCATGACGTTTAAAAACTTACGTGAGCAGAACTTTTCGTTTTGGGTATTTGTTTGAAATAAAAGTTTGTGGTAATCGTCCAAACGAAGGTTAACTTGTTTATAGGAGATTATTTTTATGTAATGAATAAATTCTCCAAAAGACCTACCAAACAAGCCCTTGGTATAGCCAAAAGTAGTTCACACTTCACCGTCGATTGGTTCTTTGCCAATTTGATTGTTTTTTTATGTCTTTACCAGAAATAGAATTATAAAATATTATAAGGCGGCCATAATTTTTGAAAGTGATTTGCGCATTTTAATTTTTTATTTGCACGCAATAAGTAGTTATATATTTTCATAAAAGGTGTAGATTATAGAACAATCGTAGGGTCTTTTAGCGTCGCCCATTGTCAATGCTAGGAATACCCAAGAACTCTCTTGGCTAGTGGGGACCAACCTGGAGTGGCGTGGCCAAGGCTGGACGCGAAATTCTTATTCCACAAAGTCGATCTCTCCAGGATCTTTCATGGGTTTTGCGGAGGTGGGTACCTATATGAACCCTGTGAGTTAGTCGGGAAAAAGATCAGAAATCATGATAAAAAAAAAAAAAAAACTTAGTCAAACCATATCGATGACTTATACAATTTACTATATTTTTTAAAATGGCTGGTGATGGGTGTTTCTGAAAATAATTAATCGATAAATTATTCTCACAAGCAACATGCTAACTGCAACGTTTTTTAATGACTTAAGGTAGTTTTAGATTCATTTCGATGGGCTAAATGACTCAAATTTATGTTATACTTTATGAATTATGAAAGGGCTTTTGCTCAGTTGGTATCCACTTTTAAAAAACTTATAGGCTTGCTTAAGAGATTTTGTAAATAAAAGGTCAAGAGTTCGAGCTGGGCTCCTGCCTACCCCAGTTGGTGCTTCAGTGGGCAATGGAGAGTTGTCAAATCTATTAAACACCTATAATCAGGGTGTTTCCGGCAATTAACACATTTTCGTGAATCGCATAAAAATAGTATTTATTTCCATTTTGCAGATGATAAAACTTAATCACATCAAAGTAGATCTGGTTGGTATTGTTTATTTGAAATCCTTAGCATTTAAGTATTATGAAACTACATATACCTATTCTAAGAAAACTTATACCTCTTTGATTGATATAGATAAAGAGACGTATACGTTATGTGGTTTAATATAGTTTAGATATATGTTGGTTTTATAAATGGTCCCTAAAAGATGTTGGTTTGATAGCAAATTTTAGTAACGCGTAAAAGCATCATTTTTGTTGCGATTTTATGTATTCATAGCAGATTACTAATAAAAACTATATAGAAATATGTTTTCAACTTAACAATTATGAAATTTTAGTACAAATTTAATCGCTCTCGAAGACCTAGAACCGTTATATAACTTAAATAAATCTAAAGTTTGGTAAAATGACCGGCCGAAAGAGTTTGTTTAAACAGACAGTTCGACATGGGACAAAAATAGAGCTGTTTTATATGTTCTGGACCAGTTTTTAGGTTTTATGATCTAGACTTTTGGTCCTTGTTAAGTCTTGTGGGGATGCCGCGAATCTGAGTGGCGCAATGGTATGTTAGCTCGAAAATGACCAACCTACTCATCGTAAAAAGTTATGAGGATCAAGTACACCTTTTAGATGTCCAACTTGGTGAAAGTTTGATTCTTTGGCCAGTTTTAGCTGAGCCACCTAGATCCGCGGCATCCGCACAAGATCTTAACGATGACCGAAAGTCCATATCAGAGATGGCTAAAAACTTGGTCCTAAAGGGGTTTCATTCTTCCATAATCTTTCCCTTTTTAAACATGTAATATTCAAGGCTAACATAATGAATTCGTTGGCCCAATAACATAGTCCATAGAGCTATACGAGTACAATGAAATGAATCAAGTTATCCAGTTCAACTAACTCTTTTTAGGCCCAATTATACCAATGGACTATAATTTTAAGCTGTACCAAAAGACATCAAAATCAGGAAAACAGACAATGAACAGAAAAATGTGAATACTAATACACCTTAAATTCGTAATTTTTTGCTTGAGATTAGATTATTTTTTGTTGTATGTTTTGAATTTTACAGCTGAAAGTTAAACATCATCAAAACTGCAATGCACGGCTTTAATTAGTTAGACCGATGATGTACAATATTGAACTTGTTTTAACTTTTTTTTTAAACATGAGCATCAAATATTATCATTCGCTATATGTTCGAAACAAAGGCATAAATTGAAAGTTTTGCTTAACATTTTGTCAAGTACAACAACAATAAACCCAATCACGCGGGTATGGGATAATTCTTTGTAGAATAATTGAATAGTTATGGCTGAATATGAAACATCGACTCGGCTTTGATTAGACAAACCCAATGAGATTTGCCGTAGTATTTTACTTGTTTACGTAACTAATTTGCTATCCAGTTTAGATATAAACTTAACAATTCGATCTAACATTTCAGTTCTTTGTCATATCAGTTATGTGACCATTTATGAAACCAATGCTGCGAAAATGACATATTCTGGTTGCCCCATGATTTATCGAAAACTTTTGGTTTTCATTCTTCAACAAGTACTAAGACCCTAACAACATGGTAAAAAAAAAAAAATAAATAAATAAAATAAAAAAACTGTTTTGCTATAAGATTACTTTGAGATTTCTTTATGATTATTGCCGAGTTGGAAACAACAATGACAACAATACCCAATCTTGGCCGATTATAAGATGTAGACAGTTCTTTGACTAAAAAAAGACCTCGTTGCTCAATATTACTTTGAACATGGACAAGATGGATATCAGCATGATGCAAATAAGGTGTTATCATAAGCAACAGTCTATTTTTTTACTCTCACAAACCTATAAAAACATAAACCACATCGTTAGCTCATCATTTCATAATATCTAACCGATTAGGCCACTCTGCGGCAACTATGCAATGAACCAACAATCATCTTGTTTTCATCAAAGAATGCGTCGAAAACAAAGAGACCAACACAGAATCTAACATTGTCTTCATGTACCGAATTATTTCTGTGTTATGTATCGATAAACAACTAGACTGTCTGCAATTCTGTATTATTCAAAGCGCAAACAAGATCTAAAAAATTGTTTCTTATTATATCTTAAGAGATGAATGACAAAAAAATAAGACATCTTTATACACTTTGTAAATTCATTATTCCAAGGTTGACCCGTCTCCAATCTCGACCGTTGATCAACCACAAATCGTTGACTTTACTCGTGATCCAACGGTTCCCAAGCCGAAGCGGTCAACAAAGACAAATCTTTCCAACCTAGTTTCAAACAACCATTTTCCTCAACCAAAGTATAGCCTTTCCAAGGAAACATACCCAACAATAAACTCGCTTGAGCGGCCGGGTTACCCGCTAACGAAACCGGCCTAAACCCGACCCGACCCAATTCCTCACCCCATCTTTCCACCTTCACTTCTCCTGTCCTTTTCGGCCCACCTACCGCCACAATATTTTTTATCTCACATCCAAACAATTGTTGCTCAACCGTGAACCGTTCAACATTGTCAGTTTCAACTCCGTTCCCCACGGCGTCAAATAACGCTGAATAATAATGCAATGCCTCGACAAATCTACCTAAAAAACTCCCCCCATGACTTAAGTCCTGCTCAACTATAGTCACTAGCTTCGGTTTTAACATCTCTAGCAAACGTAACGCCCCGTAGTCACTACCAGTCACATCATACAAACAGTGATGCATCCAGTGAACCACAACAGGTTCACCGGACCGAATTTTCAAAAAATCGGTGACGTCATCCAGTGTCATGGATGACGTCACCATATTCCCAATTTTCGCCTCGAGTGGGACGAATTCGAAAGGAAGTGACAATGATGTTGCAAAGTCCTTTAACCTACGACCAGTAGCTTCTAGCATGTGTATAGATGTTCCTATGCCAGTTATTTTAACTGATCTTAGCTTCCGTGTTCTGGAAGCTAAGATATGGAAAAGGCCTGGCCATTGCAGGCCTTGCATGATATCTAGATCAATAATATGAACAGTCTCTTCATGTTCTAATGATTGAAATATAGCTTGATTTGATGTGAAATGAGTGAATTTAATAAAAGGTGTTATTGAATTATATGATTGTAGGGCATTATATATTTTTTGGTTTTGTGTTAGGGTTAGGGTTTGAATATGTAAAGGTGAATATGTACCTAGATACGAGCTTATGACGCGTGCTTGTAACGCGTCAGCAAAATAAGCTGCTACTCTCTCTGGAGATGATCCGAACGGTGAGGACAATTCGGATATCTCTGGTAGCAGATTATTAGCTAGGTCTAGGTTATCTGCTGCAATGCACTCTGCGCATTGCAACAGTAACCCTAGTAGTCTTAGACCTGATGACTCAGCTTCTTCACTTTGATCAAGAAGAGTATCCTCTATATTACGCCTTTTAAGGCGTGAGGATTCGATGACGTCAGCATCTCCAGCACTGTTACCAACAGTGCTGGCGATGTTAAAGTCATCATTGGTTATTTCTCCTATGGATCTTTTTGAGGTGGTAGTGTTCATCATAGGTGGAGGTTGTTGGAGTAGGAGTGATTGTAGCATAATTTTTTTTTTGGTATGTGTGAGTGAGTGGGAATAGTGGAGAATAGAATTTGATGAGATGATGACTTGGAAAAGGACAAAGGAATAAGAACAGATAAGGTGTAGAAGGTGATGTCTGTATCAGTCAGAAGATGAAGGTGGTCATGAAAATGAAAATGAAAATGTTGTAGGAATGAAAAAGATGATAATAATGGAAGGAAGAAGAATAATGAGGTGTGTAGGGAAAAGGTGATTGGCTTTTTGTGAGTAAATGTTTATTTGTGTCCCTTTGTGTTTTAGTTGAGTTTGAGTAAGTCCTTAACCTCTTTTAGTTATGTGCTTTTAGTACACTTTTGAAGTTTTCTTAGTACAATGATTGTGGTTTGTACAGTTGAAAGTTTATGCAATGGTTCAGGCTCGAATCTGACTGTGTAGAGTTTATATCAAGTGCGAATCATGGACGGGAATATAGAAGAGACCAAGAGGGGTTGTGGCCCCACAAAATTTTTGACCCGATGTATATTTTGTTCCCTATCATTTCTAGTTTTATTCATGTTTAAAAGAAAATTTTTCTGCATACTGTATATCTTTGCTAAAAAAAGCATACTATATATCAGCCCCTCTAACGCATAATTTATAAGTTGGCCCTTCCAATAAAAGCGTTCAAGTTCCATCCATGGTGCGAAATAACTCTAAAACGAAATACAAGTATCTAATGATACGAGCTTTTTATGGCTTAACTCGATCTCTTATATTATGCTAGTATACTTTATGTTTTCTTAGTACAATGATTATGGTTTGTACATGAGTTGAAACTTTTTATGGAATGGTTCAGGCTCGAATTTGATTATATATGTAGCGTTTATATCAAGTTTGAGCTCAAGTCCGAACTCCAAAATGCGACACATATCTAAACTAACGAGAAAACTTTTATTGGCTTGGCTCGAGCTTTATGAAAATAGATCAAGTACACATGCTTACATAACTTGATGCTTAATGATATATCATATATCTTTATAGTTTATACTAACTTTTTTCCACTAATCATGGTTCCTTATTTACACCTATAAAATTTGCCATATAATCACATAGGTATGAACATTAGCTAGTCAACATGATCACACTTTCAAGTTTACAGTTTAATAGTGAATGGTTGAATCTGATGGAAAGCGCAAAACAATGCTCAAACTCAACTCAAAGCATTTACTTTTCATTATCTATTGTTCAAATCCCAACATGATCTTTTTACTAGGAACAATAATTCATAAAAAAAAATAAACGAACAACACTTTACACTTTATAACAATGACCAGCATTTTACAAACAAAAGTGTTTCTCCTTTCAATCAAAACATAAGGGTACTCCCAAGAGTCATACAATTTCACGTTTCAAAAAAAATCAAAGTTGGTGTTGAGAAAAATAACTTTGATTTCAATCGACGGCATATGGAATTGAACAATGCTTATAATATTTTTAGTAGAGATTAAGTTTGAAGTTGTGTAAAGAATGAGAGTAGAGAGTATATAATGTAAAGTTGTATTTAAAAATGGTAAAAGTTTATGGGTATTTATAAGAAATAAAATCGGATAGTGATTTTATATTTTATTTATTATTATTATTATTATTATTATTATTTTAATGCAACAGATAATGGAAATAAAGGTCTCACATTGCACAACTTATTATCCGGTGAGAAACTCACCTTTCGTCCCTCTTTTCTCCAGTCCTCACGCGTAACACAACAAGACACCAGCAAGGATGGCTCGTGACACATGCACCTCACGAAGCATGCTGCTCCTTGCTGGGAGCAGCCAAAATATTAATAAACCACCTTACATGAGACTTATAATATATTAACCCACTTTTGCATTTTTGCAATGCTCTCATATATCATATATATCTCACGTTATATCTTACAAATGTCTTTAAAGTTATTTGAATACACACTAGAACAATGCTTATCGTTTAAGATACAAAGAGAAACATGATAATTCAAATATAATCGATTACGTGATAAAGCCTGGAATATTATAACGTGGACTAAGTGAGGTTGTTTTGATGAGTTGTATTCTCTTTACTAAGAGGTGCATACACTGAAGTGTCTACGTCAATTTTTTCAAAACAAATGCTTTATCAGGTTAAAGTCTGTGTAGCAAATGACTCAAGCTCCTATTGATTAGTCGATCAAAGTGTCGGATACTTAAGTATTAAGACTATAACAGTTTCGATGAACAGTCACTCTGTAAAAGTTATTTGAATGAAAGATTCAAATTTGCAATGGACTAGAATGATGTTTATAGAAAATGAAAGTACTCAAGTGAAAAATCATTTTGTCATTTTAGTGGTAATAACAACATTTCGTTGGTCGGTCTTATGTTGCTGGTTTGTTTCTAGCATTGGGAGCTATCTAGTCTAGTCATGACCTTTGATTAAACAACTAATAAATCTAAAATTATTTAATCACTAATCACCTTTTATTTTATAAAGTTTGATAAAAGTCTTTTTGTCTTGTCTTAATTTCAATTCGTCATCTTTGGATACCTTTCTTTATATTTTAAGTAATATTTTACAATGTCATTAAAAGCAAAATTTGTCTTATTGACCGACTTTGGGATTACTTAAGAATAAATAACTTTGCTTTGAATATTTTACGTGCAACTATCTATCTATAGTGATTCGAAAAGATGATATTATATAAAAAGTACGTGTGTGATAGTCATAGATAACCAATTTCAACGACTTATTATAAAAAGTACGTTTGGTGTGGCACGTAATAAGGAATTCTATATCAACATCTTGTTTTAGTTGATTTAAGTAATAAACTTGTTGCCAAAACGATTTAATATGATTATTTGTTTTCAAGTTGTTATTTTTTAATTTTTTTAACAATAGTTTTGACTTTTTTGACCGACTACTATACAGGTTTGAATAGGGATGATCATTTGGATAGAATCCCAGTATCGAGCAGGGAACAAGTATCGACTGCAAAACAAGATCTGACTCTCTATATACTGATGCAGGGACCGCACTCATGAATCGAGCCAAAAAAATTCGGGACCACTGTCTGATGCTGAGTCAAAAGCAAAATCAAAAAATTCCGAAATTTGTGTGAAAACCTGTGTTTAGCGAAATTACTATTAATTATTAGATTAATAGTAGGAGTAATAATAATCATAATAATTTGCTTACTGTCTTTTGGATTTTCGGATGTTTACAACCTAAGTTATCAACGTTTACAAATTGTTCACTGGGAGATATTGAAACAATTTTTAAATGTTAGGATATTCGTTAAGGTTTTCTTTACAGTATTTTAGAGCAAACTTTTTATGTTTACGTTAATGATGCTCTTATTAATTGTTTGTATAAGGGTATTACTAATCTTCTTGTTGTCATCTGTTCTGTAAGCGAAAAAATGGCTCCTCACATATTGTTTTTATCTTACAACACCTTGTCTACAAGAAAATAATAACATTACATTAGAAGCCGCTGTTACGACCATCCTGGTGTTAAGTATTGGTGGCGTTTTATGTCACGTCTGGTTTAAAATCACTTGAAAATGCATGTTTTGTTCTATTTTTTGTTGCATTTTCTTGGAATCTTTTTTTGTTTAACAAAAAACGGGAAGAACCGGATAGGTACCGATTTCCCGGTAACGAGTACCGGTACCGGTTCCTGTACCCGAATCTCATCCGGTACGGTACCGGTACCCCCATTCTTGCTAGGGAAAAAATCGGTACCACCAATTCGGTACGGGTTCGGTACCAATTTGGTACCGTGCTCATCCCTAGGTTTGAACCTATCATCATATAAACTCAAACCGGGTAAAACTAATAGTTTTGCTTGTGAACTTTTATCTATAATTAAGCTTTAGAATATCATTTTACAATAGCAAACTAGTTTTTGAACTCGTGCACGTATAAGTTTGGGCATATAGTATAACATGTAATAATATTCAATAATTTTGTTTTGAAGTTAAATATTGTGACCAATCATAAATTCATGGTTTTGTAATGTTTAAGATTTTTTAATGAAATTATATTAAATTTTTAGTACTTATATTGTAATAATATTTGTGCACGCATGAGTTTTTACATAATTTTTTTTATTATGTGTTAATATTGATTAATATTTTTTATAGATTTTTTTGCACGAAGGATTTGACTTTGATTTAATTGGATTAGTATGTAGGTTGTGTATTTAGTAGCACATAATGACATTGAAAAAATATGTGTCGTTGTTATATGTAAAATCTAGTCTGTTTAATTTCATCTCACAATAACATGTGAGGTTGTGCTTTCATTTTGATATTTATATTCATGTTTATAATAATTTAAGCAGATTCTTTAACCCATGTGCGGGCTAAACTTATAAACAGGAATAACATGATTCGTTATTGAATGCAAATAGTTAAAAAAATAAAATTCTTCCGGATATCGTTACTTAGTCTCATAAAGAGGAATAAAATGAGTAGTTTGTATATGTATAATCATGTGTATTCATTTAAGTATAAACTCGTGCTTTACTTTTTATATTTATAATTCCGTCCGAATACATTAGTTTAATATATACTGATAATAATATTTAAAAGGGTAAACTGTAAAAAAAATCCCTAACGTTTGCTATTTTTGCGAGAAATGTCCTTAATTTTGAAATTTTGTGAGTTGTTTACCTAACGTTTGGGGTTTTTGCGAGAAAAGCACCTTAGGCGTTACTGTAGTTACAAATTCTCCTTTTTTTGTTAACGCTCGTTAATTAAACCGTTAGTTTCCTCACGTGCGTTCCACGTGAGGGTATTTTCGTCATTTCACTTTTCCTGCCATAAAATTCACCCAACAACCCCACTTCCACACCTACCTTTATGTTAAGGGACATTTTTTTGCAAACAAGTGTATTAGTTTTCATTCTTTTATAACATGATTAATCTGCCATCATTGCACACCCACACCTACTGCCACTGTTCATCATCTTCTTCATTTTGAAAAATGCTTATTTGTGCTTGTTGTCTTCAAGCTGTTGTACGAACGTCATGGGCCAACACAAATCCTGATCGTAGATTCTACGTATGCCCCATGTACGTAAGTTTTGCTCTTGATCAAAACAAAATAATGTTATATTCTACAAGTTACATTTGTTTCTTCATTTTATTTACATTTCTTTCATTTTACTGAACTCCAGCTGTCCATTCATCGGTTGGGTAGATCCGTCGATGTGTGACAGATCTCTTGACATCATCCCTGGTTTACTTAGTACCAGGGATGCTTTGGAAGATGTGCTTGTATTAGAGTAAGAGTGGGCTGACTATGAGGAGCACATAGCAAACAAGGAGGAGACGTGGGTAAACATGGAGGAGAGGCGGGCAAATAATTAGAGGAAATACCTTATTATCAGTTGGGTGTTCTTTGTTTCTTATGTTTACTTGCAAAGTTGACCGGTTGGATTTAGTCAATGTGGGTTGGTTTTTTGGGTTTCAGGTAGTTGATGGTGTTTATGTTAGGTGTATATGAAAAATATCTTTTGTTGATGGTTGGTTATGTAGTTTATGTACATTATGGTTTCACAACAATGGTTCAAGTATCTTTAATTATCTACTTTGATTTGTGTTATTTGTTTGTTAAGTAGAATTATGATTGTTTATGAATTATGATCCAAATTTAAGTGGATTGTTTGATGTTTATGATCCAAATATCTTGCATAATATGATTTAGTTTACAGTGAAAGGGTAACCACATCACAAATATATTCATGACATTCTGCAAGTCTATAAATGTGCTTTAAAAGCCAAACAAAAACCTTTGGTTGGTGGTGTGTTGGACGACTAACATGAGTAGAAGTTGTGGTATGTGTGTTCAGTAAAAATTGGTGGAGTAGAAGTATTGTTTGAGGTATGTGTTGAAGATGAAGAATTGTTAGTGTGAGGAGTGTCTGGGACAGAGGGAGTAGGACCGATGATGGGTTGAATGGCTATCATGAGTACAAGTTATAGTCTATTATGTTCAGTAAGAAATGTTAGGGTAGAAGCAGTGTTTGGGGTATGTGTAACAACTCAAAATTTTCACTTAAATATTTATTTAAAACATAAACATTTTATCCAAAATCGCGTACAATTTTGAACTTCAAATATAACCGTTAGGTTATCCCGCGCATAACAAAAACCAACTCTGAATATTTTTCATCACATTAGATTAATTTCTAGTCCACTTATAATCATTATATGGAATTTTAAAATTCAATTCCAGTGTTACCAAATAGACCATGTGTTTTACGAGTCTAAACTCGCGTTTTAAGCATTTTTATTTATACGCGAACTTAACATATATCTACACCGTGGTTTTTAAGACATTTAAACACTTTTACATTTTTGGAAAAGTCAACTTATTCCCCCCCCTTTGACTCTAAAATCAACACTTGTTTACTTACACTAAATATCACATAATTTAGTGTTTAATTGTGGTTATATTGAATTGGTGTTTAATTTTACGTTTTGAAATTTAGTGTTTTTGTTGTGGCCAATTGTCGTTATGATTTTAATTTTTTAGGCCATTGCAGACATGGTTGGCGCCAATCAATAACGGATTTTTAGACCTGAATCATATAAGATGGTCAGCTTTATGAGTTTTTGCAGCGTAAGCTGCAAACACGTGTGCAAGTGGAAACTCCCAAAAAGAACATACATGTGTCAGACGTACTTTCATGTGTCAGAGGGAGTTTCACAAGGTGTTGCAGAATCATGTTATGGAAAAACACATTGCCAAACACCCCTTTACTTAATTTGATATGATATTGTGTGTTATATGGTGTTGTTTGTTAAAGACCAAGGCTAAAGATCTTCAGCTAAAGGGTCATATCGATAGCGTGGATCAGTTGTCGTGATCTCACAATGTGTCATGCAGTTTGACCACCTACTTACTCTACTACTTTATGTATCACTCGATTTCCTTAATGTATAATAATTATTTTACTTGGTTCTTGATACAACAATGCTTGTTGTACGCAACAAAAACGGCTTATGTTTCCCACCTCGGTTGATCCACAACGGCAGAGATCAAGAAACTCGATCTTCTTCATTGTCGAAAGTATAAGGTATTTTTATCAGCTTATTTTGTAAGCATTTAACTTATTTTGACTCTGGGCCATAAAGTACAACATTTATAGGTCTAATGCAACAATCACATTTAGATACAATCATAGTAATATATAGTCCAAAATTGTGAACAAAGAGTTATGTTAAAAAGTGTTGTAGGCGGGCCTGTTAGACCTTATGTTTGGGCTTATCAACATTTCGTTTAGTTTATATTGCATAAGGCCGTAATTTTCAGCTTACATATTACATGATGCAAAATAAGAAATCCCATACACCCCGATATAGGTAATACCGTACCTTATATAATATTATTATGTGTGATAAGACCATATAGCTATATATTCATTGCTACTATTAAACATTTTAACGTTCATCATTCTGCATACATAATAGGCACCCTGTAAATCTTAGTTTGTTCTTTATATACAACAATGATTGGAAAGATACCAATTGCCATGGTGGGTAGTCTTCTTGGATAGGTTTATATGTGAATCGGCTCCATAGACATGTACAATCTCGCATATCATATAAATGTATCATCTTTCTTGTAGATGAAGATGGATAAAAACAATTTCAAACTCAGAAGAAAACGAAGCACAGTGAACAAAATGTTTTTACAAACACAAACTCTCATACATCAACGGAACATTGTGTTACAGAACAATATATAAGCCTTTGAATTAGTTACTATTCTATTGTCTCCGGTTTAAAAGACACAAAACAATTTATTTTTTCTATATAGACATCTGGTGTTAGTATTTTAATTTAGAATAAAAAGGTTCCCCGCAGCAACGCGCGGGCAAACCTGCTCGTTCTTAATAAAAGGGCGTCCATTTTGTTATCATTCATAAAATAAATAAATATGTATTTCAGTAACTCCCGCTGGGACCTATTTTTTCGTAAACTATGATTTAAATAAATGAATGATAACTATTTATCTTAAACGTGTCTTTTTGAGTCATTTTCTATTATTATGACTGTAATCCATGAAGTAATACGCCAAACTTATTTTCGATGTGTATATCAAAATATGGGGGTGTTACAACTTGGTCATGTATCAACTTCAGTTGATTTAGTATATGCAACACCCTTAGATATTGCCTTCTTCTTGCCTTTTCCCTTTCCATTCTTTCTTGGACCTGTACATGCTCTTTTGTTGTGACCTTATGCACCACATTGACTATAAGTGATAGTCTTTCCATTTTTTGAAATATTCCCACCCTTGATCATTTCCTTCAACGCATTCTCAACCATTTCATCTTTGGTCAATATCCTCTTCTTCTTTGGTCTGCCAACAGGCTCATGATGGTGTAGGGGCAATAAGATACTAGGGTTGCTGCACTTGGGCAAATATTTACTGTTAGCAACACATTCAATCTTATGGTTGTACATCTCCTTCCATGTTTTTAGCCAATATGCTTGATTGACCTAATCCGCAGTTATACCTACCTCCCTACCATCACTTGCCATGCTATACATTCCTGACACATCATGTTTGCATGAAATACTGGTTAGCTCCCATCTCCTACATGTACATGTCATTAACCTCATATTCATTACACATAGGTCATTCCATGGTCCCTTACACTGGTAACTGTCAGCCCCATTCCAAATAACTAAATAGTTATTAGCTTCTCGATTAATAACCCTAAAAATGTATGTTACAATTGGGGTTAAGGGTCTATCACAATTTTCTATGAAAATTTTCCACATTCACTATCATCTTCATCAAATACTCCCTAATGTATTCCAAACACCCTATTATTGGTTAATCTTTACCATCTACCAACTTACTGTTAAGTGACTCACAAAGGTTGTTGACCAGAATTTCACACTTAGCTCTGACTGTTTTTTGATTAATGATTAAGGATAAGTTAATGTCCATTATATAAACACTTAAAAAACAAATATAAAAAATGATATACAAAAAAAAAAAAAAAAAAAAAAAAAAAAAAAAAAAAGACCTTGATCATGAGGTTACTGGTATCTTTTGTAACCAATCATGAGCTTTAGGGTCGAAGGATTTCAGATCCTCCATTCCTTGTTGAAACTGAGGCACACTGGTTGCTGTTGAACACTTCTACAGATAATCATTGTAAATCCTTGCTTTAAAAATCTGCTTCATGCTGTCATAGATGTGTCTAACACAATATCTATGTTCAGTAGAAGGAAAAAGCTCTTGAATAGTTGGTAGAATACCCTGTTACAAGTAATAGATAGTGGATTAAAACATTTTTTTATATGTAATGAATTTGATATAATCAGTGTTAATGAAATTTATTATACCTTTTGTCTATCTGAAATGAAAGTGTACTTATAGTTTAGTTGTAAATCAAGGTCATCACCTAGAGTTTTAGGAACCATAACAAAGAACTCTTATATTCGGCCTCAACAATAGCATATGCAAGAGGGTAAATACCATTGTTACCATCAATACTAACAGCTGTCAAAATTTGCCATGTATATGGTCCTTTTATGAAAGCATCATCCAACCCCAATTTCTCTCTTCTTGTAGTACCCATCTTTAAGTGCACCAATACACACATAAATTCTTTTGAATACCCTTGAATTAAGAGTCAGCTCTGTGTTGGTTTTCACATGGATCTTGACTGTTTTGTCTGGGTTTTTTGCTTTGAGATCCATTGCATAATCTCTAAGGAGGGCATACTGTTGTTTGTGATCACCTGTCATCTTCTCCTCGGCAATTTTCTTTGCCCTAAAATCTTTATCGAATGATACGTTTATTTGTAACCTTTGTTGTAATTCAAGCTGTAATGACTTAATTGAGATTTTAGGATTGTTAGAAATTATTTGGTTGACATAAGTTGACAGAAACCTAGATGCAGCAGTAGTAACATCTCTTGTTTAAAAAATTTATGAGCATGAGTCAATGTTTTTTCCGACCAACACTGCTCATCCCCCACTTTGAGACGAGTAGGTCCCATGGGAAAGGGGTTTATGATTATTGATTTTATATCCTTTAGCACTAAAACCATTACATTTCATGTCCTTATGCTTTTTGGTTTCGCAAATTGGCCTCCAGCCTTTGAGTTGGATAGCATATCCTCTTCTCTGCCATGTATTGGATTGAATGTTGTTGAACCAACCACAGTGCCGTAGCACTTAGCTCTCATCCTATTGTTATCACACTGGAGAACTGCAATAGCTCTCCTTGACTGCAATGCATGCATCTTCAATTTCTCAGTCGCTTCTTTCCTTCTCAATTGATTCAACCTTCTCTTTCTTTGACCTATACCTCATTCCATATCAGGATCATCACAACTGTCAAGCTCTTCAAGGTCAATTACAAGTGCAAGTATAGGTTCACCAGACTCATTTGGAAGTTTGGCAGTAGCTTGTCTCCTACTTTCTTGAATGTTTGAATCCAACTCAAATGAGACACCACGCATGTCAACTTCTGGTTAATCATCATCAAATTCACTACCACCTCCTTCTGGTTCTTTCCTTTGTGCGCATGCGTCTTCAATATCAAGTTCTTCCCTTTCTACAAATTCCTCGTCAACCTCTTGGACATTATTTCGAAAAATCACACCCCATTTTCTGGAAATAACTCATCAATCATTTTTGTAGTATCTTCTGGCCTACTATCAAAGCATGTATCCTCATCCAAATTCACTGCACTATCTTGTTGGAACAAGTAGTCATAAAATTTCTCAACTTGTTTATGCTTCAAAGGCATAAAACCACTCATAGGGTCACACTCACTGTCTTCCATCAGATTTAAGCAATTGAATCCATGGTATGAGGATGGTGTACCTCATTTTCACAATGCAGGAATCCTATATTATCATCATTATTAGTACTTTCACTGTTAGGATTTAGAAAATTTGGTAGTTAAAGAGGCGTGTCATGTATGAACCTATAAATACCCTTTGCCTAGCAAGGCAAAGGGTTGGAGCTTTCATAATATATTTTTCTTTGTCTCACTAAAGTTCCCAACTCTCTTCCACTTTCTCTCTCTAGAACCTAAACCATTCGACCCATATATGTGTTATATTATGTGATTGTGAAAACCAATATGTTACAATTGGTATCAAGAGCCATAGTTTGATCATCTACCTTTCATGTTCTTGGATTATTAGTGGTATTCATAGGTTTTTGGGTTTGAATGAGTTTTGAGTTGTTTTCATCATTTTGATCATTTTTAGTGTTAAAGTTTGAATTTTGATAGTACTTTTGTGTTTAGAATCATCATAAGTGTTTAGGTTTTGGTTTGGAAGGCATGAATCATCGTGGTTGGACTATTTTTGGATTGAAAAGTTTAGCTTTTGATAAGTTTCTTTGAATCGGTTTGTCTCTCGGACCTATTTCTTGTATGCGGTTTGCCCCTTGTCTCAAGCGGTTTTATCAAAATTCTATGCGGTTTGTCTCTCGGGTTTAGTTTCGTTGAAGAGGTTTGTCTCACTTTTTAAGCGGTTTGCCTTATTTTGCTGAAGCGGTTTGTCATCTAAACGATTTGTCTGTTGAG
The DNA here is from genome assembly GCA_022545495.1 of Chrysanthemum lavandulifolium. Lineage (NCBI taxonomy): Eukaryota > Viridiplantae > Streptophyta > Magnoliopsida > Asterales > Asteraceae > Chrysanthemum > Chrysanthemum lavandulifolium. Next base: position 46,751,549 of record CM040241.1, on the reverse strand, counting down.
ACAAAGAGACAAGAAAGGACAAAGACACAAAGTAGTGGAAGTAGTGGACGTACATGTGTTCCCCTGCGGTTTGTGTGTTAAGCGGTTTGTCACTTTAAGCGGTTTGTGTGTTAAGCGGTTTGTCTGTGTTAAGCGGTTTGTGTGTTAAGCGGTTTGTGTGTTAAGCGGTTTGTCACTTTAAGCGGTTTGACACTTAAGCGATTTGACAGAAGCTGTTTGTCAATAATGCGATTTGTCTTTTGAGACTTGTCATTTCTTCGTGATACGTTTTACGGTTTTCTCTTGATTTAGTAAAATCCCATGAAAGAATCTATTTCCCGGTTTAATCAAAGAGTAGTAAAATCCCGTGGAAATTAGTAATCATGTCTACAATCACTTCTTCCGTTGCTGATGACGTTCAAGCAGCAGGATCCGATACTCGTCCTCCAATGCTTGATGGAACCGATTATGACTCTTGGGCTCAAAGAATCAGACTGTATTGCTTAGGAAAAGAGAATGGGGTTAACATCCTTAAGTCAATTGATGAAGGACCATTTCAAATTGGAAAGACTAGGGACATTCTCGAAACTGGAACTAATGGAAATGTTACATTAGGGTTGGATAGACCAAGAATGTATGATGAGCTTGATGATAAGGAAAAGAAGAGATATGATGCTGACATTAGAGCCTCAAACATCATACTTCAAGGTTTACCAAAGGACATTTACAAGCTAATCAATCACAACACTGAAGCCAAGGCTGTATGGGATAATGTCAAGATGTTTCTCTCTAGTTCGGAACTAACTAAGGAAGATAGAGAATCTCAGTTGTATGATGACTTTGAGAACTTTAAAATAAATCCAGGAGAAAGTGTTACTGAATATTATGTGAGATTCCACAAGCTTGTGAATGATAGGAGGAATATCAAGATGACAATGCCAAATATCCAGCTCAATTCAAAGTTTGTGAGCAACATGAATCCCGAATGGCACAAATTTGTCACTGCAGTCAAACTAAACAAAGGATTGAGGACCACCAATTACGAGCAATTGTATGCTTATTTGCTCCAACATGAGAAGCATGCTGCATTTGAACGAATGATAATTGAAAAGTTCAATGCCAATGTTGGAGATGCAAGTTCTTCAAATGATTCAACTGCATTCTACACAAATGTGGGAATAACTACCAAAGCATCACAAGTCATACCTACTGGGGATAGTAATCACAAACTCATTCCAGATTCAGGATATAAGCCTTCAGACTCATTCATGGAGCACCTAGTCAATCAACTGGCCCTAATGGTTAAGCAAAACCTGAACCTCACTCCACACACCAACAATCATCTCAGAACTGCATCTAACCTACACAATCATGCTACGGTTAAAGATGGAAGGGTAGTAGTGAAAAACATGAAAGGAAGGCAGAATGCTTATCTACCACATAATGAGCAAGGAAATGTTGGGGTTGGAACCGGTTACGGGAATGCAGGAGCTGGTGCAGGATATGTGGGAAATCAGAATCGAGGAAGAGTTGCGGCTCAAGGTCAAGTGAAGCCAATCAAGTGTTACAACTATGGAGGGGAAGGACACATTGCTAGGAACTGCACTCAACCAAAACTTCCACAGAATGCAGAGTACTTCAGGGATAAGATGCTACTAGTGCAAGCTCAAGACAATGGAGCAGTGTTGGATGAGGAAGAGTTGTTGTTTCTTGCTGAAGGAAATGCCAAAACTTATGATGCTGATGTGGATGAACAACCAGTGCATGGTGTTTCCCAGAACAATCCCAACATCTTTCAAGTTGCAGATTGTGATGCATTTGAATCTGATGTTGATGATGAACCAACGGCACAAACCATCTTTATGGCTAACATCACACCAATGGTCTCTCCACCTCAGCAAGCCAGTCCCTCCAAAGAATCCATCATATCAGAGGTATTAAAACTGTACGATGTGGTTAATGTGCAAAAGATTCATGACGAAGTACAATCAACGGAAATCATTAAATCAGATTGTGGAAAACTAGAAGGGGGGTTGAATAGTTTTACCAATTAAAACTTCCCTTTTAAATTATTTAGATCGACTTATGTCAATCTATTTGGTTGTGTGTGTTGGTTGTTGATAAACAAGCATATAAAGATATGTAATGAAAAGATAAGAGTAAGAAGTACAAAACCACAACGCGAGTATTTATAGTGGTTCGGCTACAAGGACACCTTCCTTGCCTACTCCACTCCCGAATCACCTACTCGAGGTTCGTAAACACTACACCAATCTCCTTATGGTGGAGAAGCCTTCACAATGTCGCCTACCCTTTTTCCGGTGCTAGGCTAACCACCGGGTTCTATCACTCCAAGGTGAACCAAACCTACACAGCGTCGCCTACCCTTTATAAGGTACTAGGCTTAGTACCTGGTTCTTTCACACCAAGGTGAACTACACCTTCACTGGCGTCGCCTACCCTTTATTAGGTATTAGGCTAAGCACCTAGTTCCATTGCAATGGAGGAACTACTACCACACTACACCAACGACTAATCCCAAAGGAGATCTACTCCTTTACAACATCATCAAGGACATCAATATCCTTGGATCTAATGCTAGTCTATCTAGTACATTGAAACACACCATATCGTATGTACATCTAAGGCACATTTCGCTAATGCCTTTGACTAGATCTACAAGACACCTTTCACTAATGTCTTGTGTCTTCACTTCTAAGCACCTTTCACTAATGCTTCAAGTCTTGACTTCTAAGCACCTTTCACTAATGCTTCTTGTCTTGACTTCTAAGCACCTACCACAAGTGCTTATGCTATAGACGATAGATACTCTTCACTAATATCTTCGTCTTGACACTTGAGACACCTTTCACTAATGTCTTCAACACTACACTTCTTTGAAGAAAGAAAGGAATCATCAACAAGAAGACTTGATGTAGCCTTGATGATGAGGAAGCTTGGCAATTCATGGACTTGAGCTTGCTCGACTTCAAAGGTGGTGATCTTGCCTTTAAGAGGAACCTAAAAGATCACACAAAACAAAACTACAAACATAGATCTCTTGGATCTAAGGTTAGTGAGATTTAACTCGGGGAGAAAGTGTGTTAGAAAGGGTAAGAAATAATGAAGAAATGGCTCACTATTTATAGAGGAAAATCCTACGGTTCCCGGATCCCACGGATCCCTTCCACAAGGATCCGTCTAGCGTTAAGCTAGGGATGCAATGGGACGCTCCCTTTACCCATGGGTATTTTGGTTATGGGTCATGGGTCATGGGTTGAACCATGGATCTTTGGCTAGATACAATGTATCTTTGAGTGCAATGTACTTGGTCACTTGGGTATGGGTTGATCCATGGGTTATGGATATTATCCATGTATGATATAAGCATGATGTCATGTAATTGGTTATGGGTCAAGATCCATGGGTTATGGGCTTTGGGTTGTACTGACTATATTCAATGTATTTGCCCGATGGGTTGTGATGCTTAAGTTTCTACCCAATATACTACATTCTAGTTATGTGTATATTTTATCCAAATATGTAAACACTAGTTGTTGTACATATGTATTACTAAATCATAAAATCACTTATACTTGTTTTAGTGTTTTATGTGAAAATGTGAATATGTTAGAAATATTAGTTCAAACCATTTACGTATTTTATTTGTTTCATTAATATGATTTTACGTTTGTTATCGACAAAACATTAGAAGATCGTAAAATATAAATAAATGTTTTTACGGCTTATTTGTATTAACAATCTCCCCTTTTGTCGATGACAAAACATAAAATTATTTTAAGGAAAAGCTAAAATTCGTAAAGGTTTGAATTGTAATTTTACTTTCTTCTCCCCTTTTGTCGAAACAAAAGTGTTTGAAGAAAGCAACACATCATTTTAAGAAAAACATGTGAAAAAGTAAAAGAAAAAGAAATAGAGAGCAAGTAGCGGAAAGGATCTCGTCGTTACTCCCCTTGACGAGTCCATCCCTAAGTAAGGCGTCAAGAAACTAATTCTAATCTAGTTCATTTGCAACTTCTTTTGCAAAGATTACGTCTATGTGACGGTGTGCTCCCTTAGATGATTGCAATTTTGCAACGGGAAGTCATGAAATATAAATCTAAGGTTGCAAGTAATTTTGCAACGTATTGTTTTGACACCAAGCTCCCCCTAGCTTTAGGGTGTCAAATTCTTCATGTGTTAATTGAATAACAGCAAAACAAGGATTATAAAGCAAGTATAATTCACAATTTCCTGCAAATGTGGTTCAAGTTAGTAGAAAGAAAGCTTTATGTCTCACGGATCCCACGGTTCCCTCCTAGTAGGGATCCGTCTAGGCAATTCTGGGGGATCCGTATTAGCTGATTTCAGCAACGGTGATATAACAAGTAATGTTATCACAAAAATGATATATGAATACAAGGTAATCATATTCTCAGAAAAATAACAAGTAGCATGTAATTCCATTTAATAAAACTAGAGTTATGATATACATGACTCTAAAAACTAAGAAAATAAGAAAATACATGACTAGGAATTTTTAAACCAACTATCGCTTGATGCTAGGACACCACTAAAATCTTCTAGCTCAAGTTTTGTTTAGGTTTAATCTCGTCGAAACGTTCGAGGAGATGATAGAACATGAAACGTTGGTCTTCTCATACTTCATGTATCAAACCTTCAACATGTTGACAATGATAGCAATATTTGTCATGGCTAGGTAGTGGTGGTGGAAGAAATGAAATGGCTTGATGCGAAGGATCAAGTGGGCGGCTTAATGGAGCTTCAAGCGATGGAGGGATTGGTGGGCGCATTTGAGAATGGCTCGACCAAGAATGAAGGTGGTGGTAGAGAAGTGTCAACTTCCATATGGTCGGTGGTTGACTTTGATGACTTCTCATAATCCAAATGGGATTATATGATGGAAACGGCGAAAAGGAAGCCGGAGCAAGTGTTGACTCAACACCTTGATTTTGAACCATTATTCCTCCTAATGAGGTGAATGTTGTCGGGGGATGTGGATGAGACGGCCTAGGAAGCAAGTCCTCTAAGTTGTAGAGGTGCGGTAATGATAGTGGGGATGTAAATGAAATAGCTCTAGGAACCAATGGTGATGGTTTGGTGGAGATGATATGGTTTGGCCTAGGAGGTATGGTGGTGTTTGGCATAGGTAGTTTTGTGGGTACTATCCTTTTAGGAATTGGTTTGATTGGATGATGAAGAATTCTATCATTGTTGGCTTGACGGGAGATGATTCGGTTGAAGAGATTTCGTGTATAACACGAGCCTTTTTCATGGGTGATCCTTTGGTGGATAAGTTACTACTTGGGGTTTTCCTCATGATGAGATGATTTCAAGAGGTTGCAAGAGCTGAAGGTTAGGATGAGAGTGATGACTATGAAGGTCCTAACAAGGTGGTTTATAAACTAAGAGATTTGGCAAGTGCATTTAAGCCTTAAGCCACTACGATTCATTGGAATGTGATGATTGACATGCACAAGTAGGGGTGTCATAAATCCCGACCCGACCCGGACCCGAACCCTCGGGTCGGGTTAGTCGGGTTCAAAATAGAACTCGGGTCAATCGGGTCAACCCGACTAACCCAAATACGAAATAGGGTTGGGTATCGGGTTCAAATATTTTGGCTATTCGGGTTCGGGTCAACCCGACTAACCCGAGTTTTTTTTTTTTTTTTTTTTTTTTTTTTTTTTTTTTTTTTGGGTAATATTAGTATAAATTTTGCTTAATATTTATTCAATTGAAAAGCCTAAGTTAAATCATCAAACTTTGCCTACTGTGGTAATTTTGTGACCAAAAAGTCTAATATTCTGTGTTCTTGTCATTTGAATGATACCATTGTAGGTTGCAACTAATGTCTAGTAATGGTAGTCATGTTCTTTATTTATATCTTATTAGTATTTCCAATTTTGCATAAGTTGCAACTTGAAAAGCTAGCAAGTCTGCAGTGAGACTACTGCAGTCTGCAAGCCTCCAACAAAAATGCTACTTATAATTTATCATTTGATAACTAGTTATAGATACACTTCACAGCATTGTTAGCTTGTTACCATGCATGGTTGCATGCATTTGCATGGCTACAACTTACAATTTGATCCAACTTACAATTTGCATTCCATCTGTGGTTCTTTAATTTTTATACATTTGCTAATTGCAAATTTGCAACAAGCCTAATGGTAACAAACAAATTATGTGATTTATACATGTGCCTTTTACTTGTTTAAGAGTTTAACTACTAAATTTAAGAAATTAAATTATGAGATTATATAAATGGCACTGACCCGAACCCGACTTGACCCGACCCGACTTGACCCGACCCGATTTGACCCGAACCCGACCAACCCGAGTTCAAATAGGGTCGGGTTCGGGTATTATATTTTTAGCCTTGACCCGACTTCGACCCGACCCGAATGACCCGAACCCGACCCGATTAACACCCCTATGCACAAGAGTCAACTTCAGAAGTTTCACTGATATAGGAACTCATTTAAGATGAGATGGAGTCTTTGAGTTAGGAAGATGAGTTGAAATGATTGTTTTAGCAAGATTTGACATAAACTGTGATCCGGATCCCACGGTTCCTTCCTCGAGAGGGATACGTCTAGGCTAATCCTAGGGATCCGGCTTTCGTGATTATGAAAGAGGAAATGATGTTTCTAAGATCTAAGACCTATATCATCTTGAGTGTTTGGTCCTCTAAGTGTTTTAAATGAAGGTGTGCTTGAGTACTTGAAGGTAATGAATGATGTAGCTAATGATTGTCATTTATGGAAGGATTTGGAACTTTCAAGAGTACCAATGGATGAGCAAGGATGACACTAAAGATTTAGAGTGTCAATTGAAGCTAAATGATCCTAGAGATCAGGTTGTGTCTTAGGATAGTGTTTTGGAAAGTATCCTAGAAGCTTTGAGATGGGAAAACTAGATTTTGATCAACTTTGATCAATTTTGAGGTGAGGATGATTAATAATCAATTTTGCCATAATCGAAAGATTTCTAAGGCTAGATGGAAAGGATCAAGTGAAAATGAAGTGTGAGTTTAAGAACGGAAGAGTAATGGATTAAGAATGAAACGGTAGATCTACAATCGTCTAGGTGAGTTATATATGAGTAGGAAAGATCAACCTATCTTGATAAGGACTTAATTTACCTTAAGACACTATGTTTAGCTTAGTGTGAGGTGTTCTAAGGATATGTTTGAAATATAATGCTTGCAATTGCATTTACATTTCTTAGGATCACGGTTCCCTAAGAGTAGGGATCCGTCTAGTACAATCTTTGGGATCCGCCTATCTTTCAGTAGGACCTTTACTAAAGGTATGCAATGATCTTGACAATGCATTATATCTCAAGGATAGTCTAAAAAAGAGTTCTAATACTAAGATATCAAATGTAAGACGTTTTATTTCATGAAGGAAATTGGATTACATTGATAAAGCATGAGTACAATAGAATTGATCCTATTTTGGAATACTACTAGGTTCCTTGAGTGTTTTCGCTAGGAGGATCATTATGTGATTGATGAGTGTTGGTGGAATCAAGAATGAAGAAAGTCTTCATGAGAGATATGTCCATCATTTTATTCACAAGTACGTACAACGGACTTTGAAATTGAGGATGGAAGAGCATAACATTATGATAGAGGCGTGTCAAGAACATTCCATATGGGATGAGTTATTCTTGGAGCCTTGAAGATTTGCAATTCGCCATGCGAAGAAGTAGGCGAGATTGTTTGGTTGTTGTGTTAGCAAACAGTACAACATGTGAGCACAACAAGCGGGAAGAATTTCTCGATTTCCCCTATGACTCCAAACATTTTCACGTAGGATGAGTGCAAGAGGCTTGTACTCTTCTCGGATGTCCCGTGTGAAGATAATGTTTGGATCAGAGTAATATGGTCGAGGTTTGCATATTATGCGATTTAAATCTTTCGGAGAGGGTATTTGTGAACAATATGGGCTATTTTCTTCACGAAAGTTGAAGAGAGAATCAAGAGACCAATCTTCGGTGAAGGCACCATGTCCATGATTTGGAATCCGGAGGATGTGAGCAAAATGCCCAAGGGTTAGAGTGAACTTTTGGTTTTTGATATAAAACCAAAGAGATAGAGAGCGATCCTCGTTACGAACGAGTTCGACTTGACGGAAGAATTCCATTATAAACCTTGGACATATATTCTCGTTGATTTCAAGAAGACATTCTAGTCCTATGGCTCGGAAGGAGGTATTGATACCTTCTTGAATTGTAGAAGGTGTCTACAACACGTCCTTCATGGAAGTGCGAGTTTCGAGATTGTTGAACCCACGGACATGATTGCAGTGTGTTGGGCTCAAGAGAGATGTTAGGAGTGTAGGCGCTAGTGGTGAAAAATCAAACTCGTATTCATGCGTCATAGTTGAACCTATAGAAGTGATGGGTTAATAAGAGGTGATGTTTATGGTCAACCTATAATTATCTAACGTTTTATTAGATTTTTATTAACAATGGTTTTAGACAAGAAAGACACTTGACTCACTTATGGTTTTGACATTCTAGTGGAGTATACTTTTAGAAGAAAAATGGTTTTAATTTGCATGAAAAGCTGTTCTCGATGGGGACGGATCCTGAGTTCTTTTTCAAATGGGATCCGGCTAGTATAACTTCAGGGATCCGTGGATGCAGTAATGTAAATGCAGTTAGATAAAACATAGGTTTTATATTTTTATACCACGAAGTGTTTTATCCTACATTTTCTTTTAGCATGCATTCATGACTTCTAATGTATCACGAAGGAATATGAAACATATAAATCACAAGAAAATAAATAATCACAAAGATAACAAGATTATTAGTAATATTGCATTTCAATGCTAAGGATGATACAAAGGATTGGTTATATGATCCCAATGTAGATTAACAACACAAAGTAAATGTCTCCATATGTGAACTTCATCATAGGAAACACAAGTGCGATGAGTGTTAAGGCAATGAGCACGAGTGCGATGTAAACGATGTTGATGACGGATCTTCTTGGTTTCGGTTGAGATGGAATGAGGAGGAAGATGAAGTTTTTTGAGTGAGAGGAAATTTTTGAAATTGGAAGATTTGAAAAAGTGAGGATTTGATAGATAGGTCGACGGTGGGAGTTTTTATAGGGAAGGAGGAATTTTTGAAATTCGTGTTTTTGTTTTATTATTGGATTAAAGAAAAACAAAACATAAGTTTTATATACCACGTATTTAGGCGAGAAATAAGACACGTATGTAAGAAAAGGCTTCCTAATGAAGCTTCATGTAAAACATGTAATTTGCACAAAAGATAATCATATAAATACCTAAATAGGTATACTTAATTATCAAGCAAAGTAAAAGAGAATCATACCTTTAGCGCATTTAGGAATGTCTTTACAAATGACACGACAAATGTCACTTAGACTATTCCTGCTCCTTTGCGTTTAAGATACCTTCTTAAGGAAGGTATTCTTGTTACCAAGCGACTCCTAAAGCTTGGTAGGTATGAGCTTGGACTAATCAACATGACAAGGAAGATTAGTGCAAACAAAAATATATAAAAAATGTTGTTATCGAATCAACATCCAAACATATAGTTTTAAAAGACATGGTGTTTGTTTTATGAAAAACCTTCTTTGTAGTTTTCAACTAACCATGGATCGTATTAAGTTTTAAAGTACAATATACTTCAAGAAACTTGGTAACGAAGCTCGATGCCAATTGTGGAAAACTAGAAGGGGGTTGAATAGTTTACCAATTAAAACTTCCCTTTTAAATTATTTAGATCGACTTATGTCAATCTATTTGGTTGTGTGTGTTGGTTGTTGATAAACAAGCATATAAAGATATGTAATGAAAAGATAAGAGTAAGAAGCACAAAACCACAACGCGATTATTTATAGTGGTTCGGCTACAAGGACGCCTTCCTTGCCCTACTCCACTCCCCGAGTCACCTACTCGAGAGTTCGTAAACACTACACCAATCTCCTTATGGCGGAGAAGCCTTCACAACGTCGCCTACCCTTTTTATGGTGCTAGGCTAACCACGGGTTCTTTCACTCCAAGGTGAACCAAACCTACACAACGTCGCCTACCCTTTATAAGGTACTAGGCTAAGTACCTAGTTCTTTCACACCAAGGTGAACTACACCTTCACAGCGTCGCCTACCCTTTATTAGGTACTAGGCTAAGCACCTAGTTCCATTGCAATGGAGGAACTACTACCACACTACACCAACGACTAATCCCAAAGGAGATCTACTCCTTTACAACATCATCAAGGACATCAATATCCTTGGATCAATTGCTAGTCTATCTAGTACATCGAAACACACCATATCGAATGTACATCTAAGGCACCTTTCGCTAATGCCTTTGACTAGATCTACAAGACACCTTTCACTAATGTCTTGTGTCTTCACTTCTAAGCACCTTTCACTAATGCTTCAAGTCTTGAATTCTAAGCACCTTTCACTAATGCTTCTTGTCTTGACTTCTAAGCACCTACCACAAGTGCTTATGCTATAGACGATAGATACTCTTCACTAATATCTTCGTCTTGACACTTGAGACACCTTTCACTAATGTCTTCAACACTACACTTCTTTGAAGAAAGAAAGGAATCATCAACAAGAAGACTTGAGAGCCTTGATGATGAGGAAGCTTGGCAACTCATGGACTTGAGCTTGCTCGACTTCAAAGGTGGTGATCTTGCTTTTAAGAGGAACCTAAAAGATCACACAAAACAAAACTACAAACATAGATCTCTTGGATCTAAGGTTAGTGATTTAACTCGGGGAGAAAGTGTGTTAGAAATGGGTAAGAAATAATGAAGAAATGGCTCACTATTTATAGAGGAAAAATCCTCGTTCCCGGATCCCACGGATCCTTCCACAAGGATCCGTCTAGCGTTAAGCTAGGGATCCGTGGGACACTCCCTTTTACCCATGGGTATTTTGGTTATGGGTCATGGGTCATGGGTTGAACCATGGATCTTTGGCTAGATACAATGTATCTTTGAGTGCAATGCACTTGGTCACTTGGGTATGGGTTGATCCATGGGTTATGGATATTATCCATGTATGATATAAGCATGATGTCATGTAATTGGTTATGGGTCAAGATCCATGGGTTATGGGCTTTGGGTTGTACCCAACTATATTCAATGTATTTGCCCAATGGGTTGTGATGCTTAAGTTTCTACCCAATATACTACATACTAGTTATGTGTATATTTTATCCAAATATGTAAACACTAGTTGTTGTACATATGTATTACTAAATCATAAAATCACTTATACTTGTTTTAGTGTTTTATGTGAAAATGTGAATATGTTAGAAATTATTAGTTCAAACCATTTACGTATTTTATTTGTTTCTTTAATATGATTTTACGTTTGTTATCGACAAAACATTAGAAGATCGTAAAATATAAATAAACATTTTTACGGATTATTTGTATTAACACATATATTGAAAATATGGGTAATAGCAATGTTGTCCCATATGATCAATATGTGAAACAAGATGAAAGTCTAATTGTACCAAGCGATGCATCTTCTGCCATTAATGATGAATGTATGTATGATGAATACACTGAATGTGCACCTGATGATTCCATGACCTCTGAACTAAATGCCTATAAAGAACAAGTTGCCATATATGAACAGCATGCTAAGTTTGAATTGACCGCCCGTGAGCAGGAGATGGATAACCAAATGCGTATACTTATCAGAAAAAGTAATTTTAGGGAAGAAATATTAAAACAAGAGTTAAATTCCTTACAAGAAAATCTTAACAAAGCGCTAAGCAAAAGCAAGAACTTGAGAAAATGTAAAAGTGCTTAGCGAGAATTCAATGCTAAGGAATTAAAACTTTTAAATGAGTTTTCCAACCTAAAACTTTGAAGAACAAACTTGAAAACAAGTTGTACATACAAGGAACACCATTCAGACTGCTTACATGATCACTAAACATAGAGTTTTAAGTGATAAGCATAGTATTCCCTTGTAGAGGAACCACGATCCTCCCAGACGGTCAAGTTTTATCACTGGCCGCCACTTGTGAATGGCCGACCGAAGAAACTTAAAGCGATGCGGAAGCGAATGCAATGAAGATCCGGGAGTATAGTGTTTCCGGTCGTTATGTCCCGTGAGCTATGCAATGAATCACCAAACGAATAGTGATCGAGAGATTTGAGCGAGAAAAAGGTTGTGATTATTATAACTACGTAAAAAAGTCTATAAATTACAACGGCTTAAATGCAAATTAAAGAGAGTTAAAAGATAAAAAAATATTAAATAAACGCTATCACTATTTGCAAAATGATGTTTTGATTTTTCTTTTATAAAACTAAATTAAAACTACGTAGCGTACAAATGAAATGTGAAACTTACACAATATTAATCCTAAAAATATGAAAATGATATTTTTACAAACCTAATGATAAAAGAAAATTTTTAGAAAAAGAAAATTATTTTTAAAACTATTATTCTAATTATTATTAATTAAAAACTATTTCTAACTATTAAATAATAGCCTAAAACACAAGAAAATATGAAACAAATCTGGAAAAATAAAATTATGACTTAGAAAAATCTAAAATATCAAAAGAGAATTTTCAAAACTATTTTTGTATTTTTCTGAATATTTTTGTATTTTCTAGGAATTAAAAACTATTTAAAACTACTTAAATTGCTTAAAAATACAAATTAAACTAAGAAAAATCTGGAAAAATATTTTTTTTGACTTTTTATATTTATCTAAACCTAAGAAAAATGAAAAATTATTTTTTTGAAACTTTTCTGAATTAATTGAATTAAATGCTAATTAAAAAGTGCTAAAAATTGATTTAAATGCAGAAAAATAGCAAACAGGCTTGGAAAAATCTGAAAAATTCAAGAAAAGTCTAAAATAATATTTAGAATCTAGGAAAAATATAAAAACAAGGGGTTGTGTGGAGGAATAAGAGGCTGCAGACTCAAGTGCTTATAAATAAGCACTTAGAATAAGCAAAAGGGACCAAATGACCACAAAGCGATACAAAAGCTAAAATATGCTAAAACTATCCAAATGCAACTAAAAACAACAAGCCTTAACCTCTGGATTGCAACTATGATTTGATGATTTGATAATAAGTCTTAAAAGCAGGGTTTTAGGCCTCTACTGAGCTTAAGCACAAGTTAACTAACTAGTGAAAATGCAAAAGTAAATTGGAGTCTAAACTAGACACTGGCCAAGAGTTAGTAAACCAAAAACCAGACCTTGGGAAGCTCTGATGAGCTCTGTGCAACCTCTGCACAAAACCTGTGCACACTCAGTTAATACTGAGTGTGTACAGGGCAAATAAGACCTTATTGACAAGCAGTTTTGAGACTTCTAAAAAATAGACAAAATTCCACAAAAATGATAATAAGAAATAAGACCAGTTGAACTTTTTAAACCTACAATTTTCACTTAATTTGACCCAAGAATGAAGCAATGATAATTCACCCCAGTTGGGCTCAAAATGAGTTTTTCAACTTTTGACTTATGAAACAGTTTTTTAGAAGTTTGAATTTTTTGATCTTTGAATCCAATTTGAGGACTGATGTTAATGTAATATGATAAAACAAACACAATGCAAGCAATGTCTAAGAATTTTAAACACCAAATAAGTTTTTGCTTATCCAAAATCTTAACAGTTAAGTGAATAAGACAGATCTTAGACCATGTTGACTTTGAGAGAGTGCAGGCACAAAACTATGATAGATATGAGTTCAAATGAGCTTGACAAACTTAGAACAACAAGTTTTAACTACTGCATAAGCCTCAAATACAGTTAAAGCAACTGATCCAAACACCCTTTTATCCTACTGATTTGCACTTTAAATGATCCAAACACTGAACCAACTTGTTTTAATGATCAAACTAAGTTTAACTAACCTAAATACTACTAATCAAACAGATTAAAACTATTATAAACCACAAGAACAGATTTTGCCATAAACCTAGAAAATGACTTACAATTTGTCCTTAGCCACAATGGCTTGAAAACCAATCAGTCAAAGAACATCTATCCTATATGAATCAACCCAATAGATTCTAAATCAACCCATTTCCATGCTCTGCACATCCATATCCATTTTATACCCATTTGCTTCCTCAGTTGACTTTCATTGACCAAAAACCAAAATGACTTGAAACTTAAATATAAGCTTATAAAAAGCTATGAGAAGCTTGTATAAGCTTATTGAACCGAGAAATAAAACATTTGAAGCTTGGGTATATGAAATTGAAAATGAAATATTCAACAGTCACCATGAAATATGAAATCTTAACACAACTTTGAATTAATACTTAAAATGAGTTGCAATACACTGAACTAAGTTACTTTGATACAAGGAAACTTTAAAATACAACTAAGAATTCGAAAAACGACATATATTTTTGAAATAAAACTAAGTGCTCCTTCTATATCTCTTCTTCTTCCTTTATTTATACTCCAAACTCCTTCTCTCTCATCTCTGAACAGTTCCCAGCAATAATCTTGGCCCTTGGATTGGTTAGGATGATTTTGGCCATTGGATGCATTTTGGCGCCAAAATGAGTATAAGCCAGCTGGGGGGTTGAGTGTTAGGTTGAGGAAGCTATTAATGCATCTTGGCTTTGTGTGTTTGGAGTGATAAGGGTGGGTGGTGATGATGGAAAAAGGGCAGAGGTTGCAGGTGTAGCGGTGATGATGGAGAAGGGAACACCCGTGAGTGGGTTTTTTTATTTAAAACTTGGGCGGGTTTTGTTTATAAGACCGGGTCAAAGGGTTGGGTTGGACCGGGTAATATGGGATTGGACTTGGGTGGGATATTGGATTGGGCTTGGTATTTAAGGATCCGGTTTGGTTAAGCTTATAAAACACAAGGACCAACTTTGTAATTCACCCAAACTAGAGGGACCAAATCTGCACTGTCCAAAGTTAATCAAGGATCATATTTTTGACAAGTTAAATTTACCCAAGGACTAAAAATAATAATTTTTCAAATTAAAAATGTCCCGGGGTAATTTTTGACAATCTTTGAAACTTCAGGGACTAAACTTGTAATTTCTCAAAACTTTTGATATATTTCACCAAAGGACTAATTATGACAAGTTATGATTTTAAAAGGACCTTTGGTGACTTTTTCTTTTGAAATAAGTGCTCAGGGACTATTTCGACAACTTTTGAAACTTGGGGATGAAGCGCCAATTATGAAAATTTAGCTCATTTTCATCGATTTTAAACATTTTGCATCTGAAGCATATAAAATGCAATTTTGAGATATTTTCGATATTTTGATGCATTTGAGCATTTTAAGCGTTTTGATTCAGATTTAACAAAATGATGAGTATTTACACACTCATCAATCCCCACACTAAACTATTGCTAGTCCCTAGCAATCTTTTGAGAAAAACTTAATGGATTTGAATCTCTTTACCAAAAGCCATTACTTACGGAGTAGCCAAATGTTTGATTCAAGTAAGAACCTGGTACACCGATAACCATGTGATTTTGAGCAAACCACCGACTTCCAACGGATTTGATTTGTCTTTACCGAAGCCGTTTGCTCTAGACTAGCCAACTCTTAGATAAATTATCAATATTATCTTTGGTGGTGATTACCAATTATGGATTTCAAGCGCCTTTACCACAAGCCATAAACTTGCGGGCTAGCCAACTCTTCACTTTTTAGGATATGGTGGTGAATACCATACAATTTTGGGCAAATTGCAAGCCGTCAGCGGTTTGAGATATCTTTACCAAGAGCCGTTTGCTCTGGATTAGCCAATCCTTTAGTTTATTAGACAAGGCGGATCGATAACCAAATGAGTAAGTGCAAAACACTTACTCCAAAAAAAATTTTGGCCAAAACGGGAATTAGGCGGTATAATTACATGATAAAATTCGTGAGAATTCCCCACACTTAGAAATGAATATTGCCCTCAATATTCAAAGTACCAGCGGTTATGCAAAGCTATGACGTAAAATGGAAATACTACGGCCATTATTTAAAAGGGTTTTTTTTTTTTTTTTTTTTTTTTGAAACTTATATATATACACAACATGTGGAAACCCCCACACTAGGGTGGTAGAAAGATAAAAGAAGTCGAAATATGGGTGAAAACCCATATGGCATCTCTTGTTTTTGATTCCCGAGTCGCTAGCTTGACTCGATCCCGCATTCATTGGTTCATGGGGAAAGTTTGTAGATCCGGGACAACCACGGAGGAATGTCCTCTCCAAAATAATGCTTCAACCGATGACCATTCACTTTAAAGTTTGGACCATCGGGTTGAGATAACTCAATGGTTCCATATGGAAAGACTTTAGTGATGGTAAATGGTCGAGACCGGTAGGATTTTAGTTTTCGAGAAAATCTTCAATCTTGAGTTGAAAAGAAGGACTCGATCACCAACGTTGAAAACGCGGTTTTGATTTTTGAGTCATGAATCTTCTTTGTCTTTTGTTTGTAGATCAAAGAGTTCTCGTATGCTTGATCACGGAGTTCATTTAATTCATTCATTTGAACTTTCCGATGATCACCACCGTCTGAATATCGAAGTTGGCATGCTTCAAGGCCCAGTATGCCTTGTGCTCAAGCTCAACCGGCGGATGACATGCCTTCCGTATACAAGCTTGTAAGGAGTACACCGATGGGTGTTTTATAAGTCGCACGGAAGGCCCAAAGTGCGTCATCTAACTTATCCGACCAAGAGGCACGGTTTTCACCAACGTCCTCTCCGAATTCTTTAATCCCCGGTTGGAAACTTCCACTTGCCCACTTGTTTGGGGTGGTGCAGCGATGAGAGACGGTGAGTTACACCATACTTTTGCATGACTCTATCAAACCGGTCATTGCAGAAATGCGTACCACGATCATCGATTATAGCTCGTGGAGTTCCAAACCTAGCAAATAGGGATTTTAAGAATTTCACAACAACTCGGGCATCGTTGGTAGGTAAAGCCTTAGCTTCAACCCATTTTGACAAATAGTCAACACCACGAGTATGTACTTATTACCGCGAGAAGAAGGAAATGGCCCGTAAAGTCAATGCCCCGGATGTCAAAATCTCACACACTTGAATGGCGTTTTGCGGCATTTCATTTCTTTATGAGATATTCCGTGACGTTGACAAGCGTCACGGGTTTTGACAAATTCATGGGCATCCTTGTAAATTAATGGGCCAATAGAACCCGAATCAAACACCTTCTTGGCGGTGTAGTTGGGGCTATGATGTCCCCAGTGGGTCGTAATGGCAAGCCTTGAGAATGTCAATAGCTTTCGACCATATACACATCGCTGATGACTTGATCCCGCGAAATTTAAACAAGTAGGGGTCGTCCGAGTAATGTTTCACATCTTTAAAGAATTTATTTTTGTTGGGACGACATCCTTTCACCATAAAGTTACCCGCATGGTAATTTGCAAAGTCAAGAAACCATGGGGTAGAAGAGTCTCCACGAAAAGAAACCACATTGAGTGTTTCGAGAGGAAATGTTTCATTAATTTCCTTTTTCTCGAACACATCTTGGTGAGGTTTTCTAAGCGGGATAGATGATCGTGACGAGGTTCTCGACTCCTTTTTTATCACGTATAATGATATCAAATTCTTGCGGGAGGAGAACCCAGCGGAGCAATCTCGGCTTTGCATCTTGTTTTGCAAAGAGATATTTAAGAGCCGAGTGATCCGTATACACCACGCATTTGGTAAAGATAAGGTATGGCGAAACTTTTCAAACGCATACACCATGACTAATAATTCTTTTCTTTAGTGGTGTAATGGGTTTGAGCTTTAGTCATAGTTTTGCTTGCGTAGTGGATAGGTTTGAAAATGCTTGGTTTTGCGTTGCCCCAAGACCGCACCGATAGCAAAATCACTTGCATCGCACATGTGCTCAAAGGGTAAATCGATCGGGGCAACTAGAATGGGTGCTTCCGTAAGCTTTTTCTTTAGTGTTTCAAAAGCTTGATGCACTCGGGAGAAAAGATAAAGGAGCATCTTTTTCAAGAAGATGGGTCATAGGCGAGCGATTTTTGAGAAATCTTGTATGAATCTACGATAAAACCCGGCATGACCTAGAAAACTCCTAATACCTTTGACGGTAGTAGGATGAGGCAATTTAGAAATAACATCAACTTTTGCTCTATCTACCTCAATCCCGTTTTTTGAAATCTTATGGCCAAGGACTATGCCTTCTTTGACCATAAAGTGGCTCTTCTCCCAATTTAGACATAGATTGGTGTCTTCACACCTTTGAAGCATTTTTTCTAAATGGGAGAGACATGTATGAAACGAGTCCCCAATGACCGAGAAGTCATCCATAAACACCTCCATTGTTTCCCCGATCATGTCGTGGAAAATGGCCATCATACATCGTTGGAGCGTGCGGGAGCATTGCATAAGCCAAAAGGCATACGTCTATAGGCAAAAGTTCCGTATGGGCGGTGAATGTGGTCTTTTCTTGATCCAGCGGATCAATGGGGATCTCGAAGTAACCCGAGAAACCATCAAGGAAACAATAGTACTGGTTCCACGCTAATCTCTCAAGCATCGGTCCATGAAGGGTGAGGAAAATGGTCTTTCTGGTGGCTTCGTTTAACTTACGGTAGTCAATACACACACGCCATCCCGTAACCAATCTAGTAGGAATTAACTCATTTTCTTCATTTGTGACAACATTATGCCACCTTTTTGGAAGCAATGAATTGGGCTAACCAAGGACTATCGAGATAGGGTAAATTAAACCGGCATCAAGAAGTTTGAGAACCTCTTGTTTGATAACCTCGTGAATCTTAGGATTCACCCTTCTCTCGATGTTGGATTGCTGGTTTGAAGTCATCCTCCATTAAGATTTTGTGAGTACAAAACTCGTGGGTTGATACCATAATGTCGGAGAGTTTCAAGCAATTGCTTGTTTGTGTGACTTCAAGACCTTTATGAGGCGGTTTTCTCCTCCTCGATTAAGTCTTTAGCAATTATGACGGGTAATTTATCATTACCCTCCAGAATGCATACTCGAGATGAGGAGGTAGGTCACAGTTCAACCTCGGGAAATTCTTGAGAGATGTTTGTCTTGATTTGATTTCCTCAATTGTGATTTCTTCGGAGGAGTGAAGGTAATGGATCTTCATTAAGCAATTGCTCAAGATAAAGAATATCTCCTCCGAATCATAAACACCATCAATTCGGTGGAATTGATTCATCGATAACAAGAAATTCATCGATCTCTTCGGAAGGAAGTCACCTCCCTCAAGCGGGTGAGAGAGGGAAGAGTCGGCAATGATTGGTTGAGAAGATGTGGTGGAATCCCCACTCACGAATTATGAAGATAACCAAGAAACTCTTGAGTACTCCTCGAAGCAATATCAATTAAATCGACTCGATTAATTGATTCGATATCATAATTTGAGGAGTACCTCGAAGTTTGATCAAGGTTAAAGGTATGACTTCATTACCCACACGTAAAGTGATCTCTTGCTCAAATACATCAATAAGAGCACGGCCCGTTCTCGTGAATCCTCGTCCAACAATGAGAGGAACCCGATGATCGGCGTCGAAATCAACAACCACAAAATCGGTGGAAAATGGAACTTTCCTACTTTCACGAATACATCCTCGGCGATGCCAAGAGGACGCGATATAGAACGATCGCAAGCTCAAGAGTCATGCGGTAGGAATAAGTTCGGAAGAGAAAGTTTCTTCCACATCTGAATAAGGCATCGATTGATGCTTGCACCAAGATCGGCAAGGGCAAAGCATTCAATCATCCGGGAAAACACAAGGAAGAAGAAATTTTCCGGGATCTCCTAGCTTCTGGAAGCTTCTTTATGAAACATTGGCGGTTCTCGTTCAAAGGAGTTTTGGCCATTTCAAACGACTTTTCCTTATTGCTCAACATGTGTTTGAGAGTAGATGCAAACTTGGGCATCGGCATGATAGCATCCGCAAAGCTTATGTCAAAATGTAGCTCTTGGAAAATTTGAAAGAATTTCTCCATTTGATGGTAGCTTTCGCGGAGTTTTTGCTCATTTAAGCGTGAGGGTAAGGAATAGAAGTTTTGGATTTGGGGTTACCAAGCGAGGTTCAAAACAACTCGAGTTTGGTTTCGGGACAACACGAGGATGGACATCTTTGGTACTTCCGTTATTAGTAGGAAGTTCCTTGTCCTTTGTCGCCTCGTGTTCCCTTTCCACTACCTTCGGGCAAGGTTGTAAAAATCTCTAGGCGCTAGTGAGGCGGTCGGGTAGGGCCTAGCGATTAATCGGTTTGGCGGGGATTAATCAGGGATTAATCGGATTGGAATTTTTATGCACAAAATTGTAATTTTAGATATTATATTATATTAATGTATGAGAAAAGTATAGTGCATCAAAGTTCAAATATTTTAAGTGTTTAAATATAAACATAATACATAAATTTTTAAAATTCAAAGTAAAACATAGAAATTACTCGGTTTGTTGACCATTTTGAAACGATCTTTGACCGATTAATCATTTTGTTGCCAATTTTTAAGCGAGTTTGTCCGATTTTTAAGCGATTTTGTTGACCTATTTTTAAGCGATTTTGTTTGATTAATCAGATTAGACCTATTTTGTTCGATTAATCGGTTTGTTGACCGATTTTTAAGCGATATTTGACCAAACCGATTAAATAGGCCGATTATGATAAATCAAGGCGCTTAGTGAGCGATCAGCGATTATGCGGGGATTAATCGGCCGCCTGGACCGATTTTACAACAGAGCCTTGGAGAGAAGAAGAAGAGGTAGTAGGAATAGCGGGTCCATGATATGAAGTACCACTTCGGTTGTGATCGCTTTGCATCGCCTCGGATTAGCGATCGTGTTGCTAGGTAGAGTACACGAGGCAGGGTCGATCATTTAAAGACTTCTTAATGTCGAAATCGGCTAACCAACAACTGTTCATTTCCTCTTGGGATTTCATGAATTGTTTCAACAACTCATCGATGATGGTCAGTTGGAACAATGGCTTGATTTTGCACAGGAAAATTTTGGCCTCTATTGTTAGGATTAGGGCCTTGATTTTGAAAATTCCTTGATTATTTGCATGAAAATACCACAGGTTGAAATTTCACGACTGGTTTCTATTGAAATTTCCGTGGTGTTGTAAATTTTGATTTTGATTTTGAAAACCGTTGTTTGATGAAATTACCTTGGTTTTGAAAACCATGGTTTGGTCTATTCGATTACGATTACGGTTTTGGTTAAAACCGGAGGTCCGGGGTAGTGGTTAGGACGGTGGTTCGGTCTATAGAGCACGGTATTGGTTTCCTCCTTGATTAGAAATCCGCCACAAAGATTAGCTTCAAAAGGGTTACCATCGGTGGCCATACGGTTGTAATAAGCATGGGGCCACCACAAGTAAACAGACTTCCACTTTCTTAACTTCAGCAGGAGGTGAAGTTTGTGGAAAAGAGACTTTCTTTTGGTTGGAGAGAACCAAAGCTTGAATTGCTTCAGTGAGTTTGTCAATCTTAGCATCGGTGCTAGATTGACTCACGAGCGATGAAGAAGAAGGACCAACACCGACTTGGGAAAAACCGCTTGCTTCGTGCGGGCGGACTTTAGACTTGTTTTCAATGATCGCTAAAGCTTTGACGGCTTTGCTTAAGAAATTTCCTCCGTGGAGGAATTGAGAGAATCTTGATCGATTGACTCACTCCATTATAGAAAGTATCGAGTTGCATCAACTCGGAGAAACCGTGGTGAGGACATTTGCGAAGCAATTCCTTGAAACGATCCCACGATTCACTAAAGGTTCATCAAACTTTTGAGTGAACTTGATGATTTCATTTTAAGACTCGTGGTTTTGGAAGGTGGATAGAATTCATTCACAAATTTCTTCACCGTGTCTTCCCATGTCTCAATTGGTGAGGGGTTGTTTTCAAGCCAAATCCGGGCTTGTCCTCAAGAGAAAATGGGAGCAGAAGATGCTTGACATCGGTAGAGACATTTTGTATTTGATGGTAGATGCAATCTTGTTAAACCATCGAATATGAGCATGAGGATCATCCGCTCAAAACCATAGAATCGACTTGAGGTTACAAGATTGATAACCGGTTTGAGTTCAAAATTTTCAGCCACAATGGTGGGATAACAATAGCATCTCCATACCCGTCGATGGGTGCTCGAGAAGCTCGCGCATAGGCGTTCTTCCGCCATGATAACGGAAGTAGTGTGGCGATCCGGATCTCGGATCCGGTGATGGAGCAGAAAGTCTCACGGACACGCCTTCTTGGAATCTTGACAAGCTCACGAAATAGGCTCACGGATCTAGAAGAGCGGTGCGCATACACTAGAGTTAACTCGGGAGGCCTCGAGTTAAGGAGAGAATGGGAATTATGAAGATATTTTATGAAAATGGTGTAAGAAGAATCTTTTTAGGTTTTCCGGTTCGACAAGTAGATATAACAACAAATCCAATTAAAACAAAATCGAGGCAAATCAACGTGAACTTAACCAATAATCACAAGATGAATGGCTTCTTTGAAA
>CM040241.1:46621182-46728939 GCA_022545495.1 Chrysanthemum lavandulifolium | reverse complement strand
TTCCAATTTAAACGCAGCCAAGCGAGTCTTAAACTCGTCTCCACAACCCAATACTTCAAACACTTCTCAACATGAGTGATCCGGTCCTCGACTTGGTGGGAGTAGCGGCGGTGCTAAAGAAAGAGGCTTGAGCTTACCAAATGCTCGAGCCAAGTGTGAATGCACGTGGGTTGATTTCCTCCACCACTACCCGAAGCACCATTCGATTACGGATGTTGTTGATCACATGCTCCATCATCTCGGGTGTAGTCAAGCCGTGAAAAGAGAGTTGAGAGCATTCGCAATCGCGAAGATCCATGTTAGGAGCATCATCGTCTCCATCCAAATTTTGACGAGTTCGAACCATCGAATGATATTCAAGCGATTAGCAAAATGAACAAAGTTGAGATACGAAATGGAAGTTCGCGAGAAGGAAACCTAAGTCTATCCAATCCTCACGGGTCAAATCCTAACTCTAAGGGATAACCTAAGGTTCTTATGTTCCTGAGTCCCGACTACAAGTCGTAAACACAGGCTCAACGATGCCATAAATTGTAACGCCCGACCCGCCAAGGGTAAAGGAATCAAGAGTAATGGTGTCATATCAAAGCAAAACATAAATAATCAAAAGAAGTCTTAACATAAATGCGAATTAATCCAAGTCAAAATGACTTCAATACATAGGTCCCAAATGGAGCATAATAAACTTCAACATAATATCCGAAATAAATAAGTCTAAATGGCATCATAAGAAATAAAAGCTAAAATCTCTAAGGTAAGTCCACTCAAGCACTCATCCCAAAGCAACCCAGCTTCCAATGCTTAGATACACCCGGAAGAAAAGAAAAGTGCGGTGAGCTTCAAAGCCCAAAGGAGCATGATATGAAAGCAAAAGCGAATACTAAACGATAACGGATATGAAATAAAGTGAATGAGTAATAGCAAAATCATAATCATTTTCAAAGCATAAATCATAGTTTCCAAAACAAAGTTTATAGTCAACTACCACGAGCCCGAACTTATATCGGATCATATTCATATTCACATAAGGCAACATTTGTAGGGAGACCTACCGAGAGTTATGAAGGGCGTGCATGCACGCACATCAATCATCGATAACAGATAACATATAACATATAACGGATAACTCTAGGATGCATCCATACGCCCTTCCTACATATTCACAAATATGCTTCACCATCCGAGACGTGGCGTAACATCACTCTCTCGCCTAGAGTCATATCGAGAGGTGCATCGATACGGACATGGAACCCCATGACTAGTTAAATATTTGGCTCGGGTGTCAAACTATCTTAGGTCAAATCGAATGTCATAACCGACACGGATCATCTTTTATCGGAAAATCATTCATATTTCCAAAATCATAGTTTCATATCGATAGTTCAAAATCGGATGTTTCATAATTCGAAATCGAGTTCGGATAAGCAATAGCTCAAACAAATCGATTTGGGATTCATAGCAAAGGCTTAGGAAAACCTAATACTTAAAGAAAACATTAAGAGGAAACCTCTACCAAAAGGTCGAATATCATGCACTTATTCCAACGCAAAAGATCGAAAAGCAAAAGGCGAAAGGCAAAGGATTACTCCCTCTTCACAGAACCTATAGACATTAACGGTCGTCCACGTTATTTATGATTCCATAATCGTCAAAATGATCTTTTAATATTTGGTATCCATACTTAATGATCTTCATACTTTAGGGTTTTATTAATGTGTCTTAAGTATTTTATAATTAATGTTGTAGATTAGGGTTCGTTATATCATTTATTAAAGTCTAGTGTTAAATGTGAAAATAGTTTTATAAGTCATAACTCATACATGAAATAACGACATTACTATTTAGCTCAAACCCTAATCGACTCTTATGTATATTCTAGGGTTTCCTTATTCTTTAATTTCTCATTAATATGCATTTACTTTACCTGTTACGTCTTAATGACTCTCCACTTAAACTAATACGTAATTAATAACCATCTTTCCTTTTTACACTTTATCATGCACGTTTATGATTTCATGTGACCATAAGTTATTAGGGTTTAGTATACTTTATACGCTTTACATATTAAACTAGGGTTTACGTTTACGTGACCCTTACTTATTTATTACATGTCCAAATCTCATGTATACATGTATTCGGTTCATCTAGGGTTTCGGCTAGCAAGTTATACACAAGTCTTAGCTCATCTAAACATGTTACAAATTCAAGTTACATAGTTTTACCCATTAGCCGAACACTAATATGGTTCGGTCCTAACTCATGCATGCTTCGGCCTAGGTTAACTCAACACAACCATGACCCGATTCAATATTACTTATCACGTTACATGTTCCTTATTAGTTACAAGTTAAATTGATTAGGGTTTGTCTTGTTTTCGGTTTACACCTCTCGGCCACAATCAAAAGAGAACAAAACGCGACTAAACAAAATATAACTTGACATATACATGTGTACATATTTTATCAAAAAGCAAAATACAAAATTATAAAACAAACAAAAAGAAAATAGAAAATTATAAAATTTCAAAACCTATAAAAATAAGAAAACTTTGAAAAAGCCCAAAAATATTGTTTTCTTTTCATGTCATCCGGTTTCGATAACATCTACGGACTTTGAATTGTCATTCAATAATGACACGGGTCTTTAGATGAAGTTCGAACAGATGTAATAATTTTTTAATTTGTTAAAAAAATTGAGATGGAGAAAAATGTTGGTTTATTGTCATTTTAGGCAGTAACCCGTTTTTAAAAGGAAGAAAAGAGCCATGCTTAATCTAATTTTAAAACCTTATGCTTTGATTCTAAAAACAAAAGTTCATAAGGAACGTTTGTCGCCAAAAAGACAAATGTTTCCTCACAAATATTTTTCCTTCTAAATATTCATCTGAAAAATATTTGTCATATAATGAAAACTAAATTTCTTTGAAAATAACTCGGTCTTAATTTTGAAAATCATCTGGACTTATCATTTGTCAAAATCTTTATCACTCAATCAACAACTTTGGTCATTAATTGAGGGGGAGAATGATTTCAATCAAAACAATAAGGTTATTTTTCAAACAATTGGCACGTAAACGAGCAAGGTCTACACTTGGATAATCAAAAAAAGAATATTTTTTGTACAATTGGATCCAGTCCAAGGCTAATATTGTGTTTTTATAAGATACTTAAGCATGTTTGATCATTGGAGATTAAAGTTTCATAATTTGATCATTATCAGTTAAATGTTTTCAAAATCAGGTCACTCTTCGCCTCAAAAAGCTTTCAAAAATAATTTAAATCAATTAGGATCACAAATCTCAAAGGGTTTGAAAATTGTGATCGGAGGAGAATTTTTGTGATTTAAATTTGATATAAACTGATAATTCGATAAGTGGTTTTAGAAATATAACAACAACCACTCCTTCCTACATGTGCCAAACGATTTCAAATTTTCCATGCACATGTTAAGGGGGAGCAATTATCTTAAACCAAAAAGGATTGAAACGTGATTGATTTATCTCAGTGTGGGTTCCTCTAATATGTGCAAAACTCTTCGAATCTCGATGCACATATTGAGGAGGAGCAATCAAAAGAAAACCTCATCCTTCCCAAAATATTTCATCCGAAGTACTTAAAATACAATATTTGATCGGGAAGTGATGATGATCATTTTAGAAAATGTTAATCAAAGATTGGATCTTTCATTCTCAATCTAAGATTTCAAAAGTCCTCTTGCCTCCGTGTGCTAAAATAATTTCTAACACCTGAAGCACATGTTGAGGGGGAGCATTTCTAAAATATCAAAAACAATTAAGGTACAAAACGTTTTGATTTTATATCACAAGTACCTTGATTGTTTTTTCAAATGGTTTTCAATTGGTTTCGAGGCGGAATGAACAATACCAAAAGACCAACCAATTTATTTTATGCATGGAGATATAAGGATGGTTAGGTTAGGTATTCGTTCCACGATCCCGCCAGAGTCGGAGGGATCTACCGAGGACAATCCACTAGATAGTGTAGAAGTCCTTAGGTATATTGAAAACGGAGAAAAATGAGAATATGGGAAGAGTGCCGATCGAGATTGAGTTAGAACGGAATAAACCCAACAAGGTTCTAGTAATGAAGTCTCGGTAAGCACTGAAGGGGAAAGGGTTTGAAGAATGAAAAAGAATTGAATGTGAAAAGGGTGAAAAGAAATAGCCCTCAATTTATTCAACCTTAGGGCAGAAACCGGGTTCAATTCATATGCTACTAGTTGTTACCAAGGTAACACCGGTATTGAAGACAAGACGTCATGGACCCAGTGACGCACTGCACTAAACTTCCCAAGCTACTCAAGTTCCTCTTAAAAAGGACTTGTTTCATTCTCACGGGGAACATACATAATCTATCGACTTTCTCTAAAAGATAGTTGATATTGAAGAAGGAGACCCTCTCCCTAGTCTCCGACATAGAAAACCAAAATGCACAATTGAGTCTAGAGCCAAAAGATCATCAATAAATCTCATTAGGACATAATTAATGAAGACTTACTATTTCACATAATGTGGAAAGTAAGAATATATTTTGAGAGTCCTACGCATTATCCTTGTGGTATTGCCAGAACATCCGAGTAATATGTAAAAGTATTCACGATGAAGATGGAAATCCTTCTAGAGCCAACATCAAACAAGCTCTTGGTGGGTGACATGCGAGCTCTTCTAAAAAGATCAAACTTGTAACAACTAGATAGAAACGATGGGGCGATTCACTCTTGAATCAACCTTGGTCCAGGAAATGGATTGACGGATACCTTTAAAAACCGGTCGTTGTGCTCAACAAATCCTTTTTCTAGCACATCGATTGTGTATTAAGTTTTCAAAATCAAAAGGGTATTTATGATTGATAACTGATTTTTCATAAAACCTTCGTTTTATTGCAAAACACTTTCCGTTAAGCAATACACGATTGTTTTTCAAATCATTTTCATCAATCAGTGAATCTCAATTCACTGGTTCACTCACTCCGTGCTGTCTTCTATGAGATGTTCCGGTTTGAGAACGACTTGATTAGTCACGAAACCTCATCAAGGAGGTTCTTCGAATTCTACCGATCACAGCGGACTTGTCTTCGATCAACGGGAACCGTGGTTCTTGTAACCCCATTCAATGAAAGTGATTAAAGACACCTTCGCGCTTTATTACTAACCGTTGTTTGCGAGGACACCGACGGTTGCGGTGATCGAATCGAGGAGTCAATCTATAACCGCATGCTCACACAACACACTCACTTCTAAAGAAATCATGATGCATATCTTCATCAACTGACTGTGATATTTTCAATCCATGCTTCTGCTACGTTGCTGCAAATATCATGAATCAACAAAGCTTCCGCTACTCTGATGAGAAGATTTCATGATCCAAAATGTGAGCATGTCGGTCCAAAAGTCACAACTTCACATAATGGCGATACAACAAGGGATGAGTCAGAGATTTGTTGTGGCTGATGATCTCAAAGTTGGCTCAAAGAATCACCAACACGTGGATCAGTTAAAGACCTCCACTTGAAAGAACAAAACGTGCGGAACATGAAGAATCAAAGACTACGAGCTACAGAGCAAAGAACTTAATCAAGAATCCAAGAACACCAAAATGTAATATCTGTTTGTAATTGATGTAATTGAGGTGACCTCCCTTAGGGGGAGATTGTTAGGATTTCGAAAATCCGGTAGTTAACGAGTTAGTCACCTCAAGTATATGTATTCATTAGAAAGCTCGTAGTCGTAGTCATTTAGTGTTAGTAAGTAGTTTGTTAAGCAACACCATGGAGGACGGACGGGTCTTTACCCACTGTATGCCTGATCCACATCCCGTAGGAGTCGTGTCATGTATGAACCTATAAATACCCTTTGCCTAGCAAGGCAAATGGTTGGAGCTTTCATAATACATTTTTCTTTGTCTCACTAAAGTTCCCAACTCTCTTCCAGTTTCTCTCTCTATAACCTAAACCATTCGACCCATATATGTGCTATATTATGTGATTGTGAAAACCAATATGTTACATTCACCCAATGGACAAGCATTACTGGTTGAAGCTTGCATTAGTGACATTTCATGATTATACTCTAACAACAACAATTTTTCTTTGTTTTTCTTAACATGGGCATTGACCACATTATCCTCAACAATCTCATCAATCACTAGATTCTTTGAGGACCGACAACCCCTAACCAGCGACATATGTTATTCTACCAAAGATATATCAGACTCTACATAAACATCTATTTCCTTATACCTAGTCACAAATTCTAACAATGTCACCAAGTCCTGATCTAACATCAAGGGAACTAATCCATCATCTAAAGACAGGCATTGGACCCTAAAATGGGTAAACAACAACTGTTTTTTATTACCCAAACCCAGTTCAGCTAACATTTGGACCATCTCGCATGGAGAACTTCTTAGAATCAATTAGGTCTAAATGATCAACCACAACAAACTTGTATACTATGTCAGGTGGATCAGAAAACTAACCAGTGTGGTGGATTTGAATAGTGAAGATGTTTGGATACGCATCTGGGAAGATAAACAACGAAACAGAAAACCAAAAATCAAAAAACAACCATAACATTTTCATGAATCAAGGTAACATGTTTTACTTTCAAGATATACAGTGCATGTTCATTCGAAACAAAAGTACAACTAAAAAAAATTGTACCGTATGTTGTAGCAATATTCGGAATTGGTGAACTGCGAGCTCTAATTTACCAGGCACCCATATTGGATCTACTATTAATTTAGGTGATTTGTACAATATGGAAGATGGAAGCAAAGGTTCGATCTATATTGTGTGTAGTGTGGAAGTGGCTAAGAATGAAAACTAATACACTTGTTTGCAAAAAATGTACCTTAACAAAAAGGTAGGTGTGGAAGTGGGGTTGTGATATGTGCTTAAACACATATCTTTTCATTATCAAATCGACCCAAAACAACCAAGAAAGAGCCGTTTATTGCTAATATTTGTGGTTTCTTGAGTTTGTGCTTGTGTGATCTGGATATGCAAAACACACAAAAGGAACCAAATCGGGGCGTAAACCGAGCACGAGAGATCAAGAGAGTTTTAGGCGAGCCTAAGGTCAAGATTGTGTATTTTGGAAGATTTTATTCTCTAAGGATGATTTTGAAGTTTCAGTCAAGTTTGAATGTCAAGATTAGTCCCTGCACTTTCAATATTTGGCAGATTTAATCCCTGAAGTTACAGAAATTGCAGAATTAGCCCTTGGATTATTTGAGATTGACAAGATTGGTCCTTGATAAAGATTTTCAGAAAGTACAGTTTGGTCCCTAAAGTTTCAGCCTTTAACACTTTTGGTCCTTGGTACATTTAATGATAACAATAAAAGTCCAATATATCTAAGTCCAAATCCAATCATTATAACTCTTGGCCCAAAATGAAAGAACCGGTTCCAAGCCCAAACTAAACAAACTAATACCCGGTTCTACCCAACCCGAGTAACCAACCAACCCGGTTATTTTTACCCGAGTCAACTCATTTATGACCGGTCAAATTTAATATAAAAATCCTTTTATTACCTCGCGCCCAAACTTCCCCCAAATTACCCAGGCATAGAACCCTAATTACCCCGCGAGTAAATTGAGTACAATTACCACAATTAAGGGCATAAGTGTACTTTCCCCTGACATCCACTGACACATGGGAATGCCAGGTCACCCATCCGTGTGCTAAAGGCCAAATGCTGCTCTCCCATTGGTGGAAACAGGTCATCAATAGTGATCCAAGGGTTGATATCAGTGTGGGATGTGTGGGATTTGATCCAATGGTGAAAACGAGCTCAGAAGAAGCACAAATGAGGAATTCGAGAAGCTTCCCAAGACCTTGAGCTTGGCTATTTAAAGACCCTTATTCATTCACATTGTATTCATCCTTCATTTTTCTCTCTCTAGTTTTCAATAGAATAGTTAGTAGTAATTTCATCTTTAATGTTTTAAGTTTACTTGTAATTAGATTTTGTACTCAAGTGATTTAGTTTAATAAAATTTAGTTTTCATTATCAAGTATTTGTTTAAGTTTCTTATGTCTTAAATCTGATTATTATCATTGTTTTATGCTTATTTCATTAGTATAATTCTGTTTGTAGCTAAACTCTTCATAAACAAAAAAAATACAACAAAAAATCAAATAAAATCATTGAAAAATAAAAAATCATATTAGATCTATTCTATGGATTGATCCATACTGATCTACTGTTTTAATAGGTTCATGTAAGCTTAAGTGAGCTTATTGTGAGCTTATTCTTGTTTTAATCTCAAATCTCTCATTGGTCAACTAAAGTCAAAACTGCAGTTGCTACAGGATCTGATGAACTGTTTTGATCATGGATTGGGATGATGCGTGTCGCTTGGGTTGAATGTGTTTGGATTTGGAGTAGGTTAGGGGTTGATTAGGTTAGAGGTTCCTTGTTTCATGTTTGCAAGCCATAGTGGCTATGGAATTTGTAAGTTCTCAAATCTGTTCCACCGTTTGAATCTGTTATTTGAATCTGATTTTTGTGATAATTTGTGGTTTGTTATCTGTGTTTTATATCAGTTTAGTATGATATAGACCTAATCTGTTTTTAGTTCACCAAATCTGTAATTAACTAGTGTTTGGATTTAGTTGTTAATCTGAGATAGAGGTTAGTTAATTTGATATAAGTAGTAGAAACATGCTCATGTAGGTATTTGATAGACATTTAGGACTGAGTTTGTAGCAATTGTTCATCTAATAGTCAAAACTCATTTAATCAGTTCTAATCTGTTCATCTGTTGGAAATTTGAGATAGCATTAGCTTATTTTAGGTTCATATTTCATTAGAGAAGCTTTTTGAAACTTTGTTTGAGCTTAAAATATCATATTCAGTTTGCTAAATTGGATCAAAATTCACTTAAGTCAAAATTATGAATCTGTCATCAAAAGTCAACAAATGTCAAGTCTAGTTTTTACCAAACTTTGTTGATCTCTCAAAGGCTCAATTTAAGTCCAAATTTAGTGTAATTTTGGGGTTTGCAAATTCAACTGGTCTACAATTGAAAACTGCTTTTTGTCAAAACTTATCAAGTCTTTTAGAGCTTCAAATAAGCTGTTCAAATCAGTTGCATCTCCCCTGTTCACACTCAGCAAAACTGAGTGTGAATCAGGCAAGCTTGCAGCCTTTGCATTGGTCTCAATTTAGTGAGTTAGAAGCTATAAATTGGTCTAGTTGTAGCTTGCTAGGTGGTTTTAAGGACTGCTTATTTGGTTTTCACTGAAGATCTTCTAATAAGTCTGTGCACAAGTTCAAACAGTAGGGGTAAGAAGCTATTTGGCTTTAGTAGGCAGTTTGCTTAATTCTTTAGTTAGGGCTTGTAGCTTGTTAGAATTAGTTGTAATCAGTTGCACTTAGCTTATTTTAGTATAATCTAGCTTGAGTATCTGTTTGGAAGCTTATTTCACTTGTTTGCTTATTTTCCTTAATTTATTAATAATCGCTTTGTGCATCGCTCTTATATCTTACATAAGTTGCTCAATTCTTATTTTTCATAGAATTAGAATTAGATTTTAGAATTTTCCGAGATTTTCACAATTTTTGGTCATTGTTAGCTATTTTCTCATTTTAAAATAGATTTTAATCACTTTTAATAGCTTTAATTGCAAATAATTGAGAAAAAGTTCAAAAAAATAATTTTTCAATTTTCTCAGTTTAAGAAAAATATAAAAAGCATAAAAAAGATTTTTCCTTATTTTTCCTTTTTTTATTTGGTATTTTTTACAATTTAAATTAGATTAAAATAGTTTTAAATTCATAAAAAAATAGAAAATTAATCTGAAAAATAAAAAAATAGCTTTAAAAAGTCTTTTGAGTTATTTTAGATTTTTAGAAAATAGTTTCATATTTTTCTCTTTGATTTCATAATTTTTAGTATTTTAAATTAGTTTTAATAGTTATAAATTAGTTCTTAATTCTAAAAAATTCAGAAAAATATAAAAAAAATAGTTTTAATTCTAAGATAGTTTTCTTATATCATTTCTAGAGTAAAAGTAATTTTAGGCATTTTTAGGGTATCATTTAGACGTAGTTGCATTTTTATTACGTTTTATTAATTACGTTTTAGTTAATTCGCACTTAGGATTTCTGTAGAATAGATTCCTTTATTACTTTCCCATTCCGTAGTTTATAAAATCAAATCAATCAAATCCAAAACATCGAGCATTAAATTCCAAACCAAGAACGACGTTGGCAATTCACGCCTCGTTGGGAAACGATTCGGGTTGACTAATCCGTACACACGATCACACACGGGATTTGATTTATTATTCTTTTTCCTAAAAGAATTTGAATCTATCTTCGTGATTATTTTTGATATCGATATTGAGGTTTTATCCACACACATAACCCTTAAGCCTTCATTATCAAAGAATCAGTGTCCGAGCCGTTTTAAGTTTCTTACGGTTAGTCATTCACAAGTGGCTAGCTTGTGTGAGTAAACTTGACGTGTTCTCTCACTGAAATCAAATTTTGGCGCCGCTGCCGGGGATCAAAAACAGTAGCGCTTCGTGGGAGGCACCCCATGCTTATCCATCTATCTTCTTTCTCTTTTCTAATAAGTGACGCGAAGGGGTCTGCCTCTTCGATTTCTCGTGTTTGGTTGTTTGTGATGTTGTGTTTAGGATGTTCCCGATATGAAGACTCTCGTGCTCGAAGTTTGTCATTTTCTCCACTCGAGTTTCATGATCGATGCTAATGGAAATCCGATATCCTAATCTTATCGACTAACGTTTATCTTTTAGCATACTTAATAAACGGCTTTTAGATTTTCGTGATACCCTTGCTTTAAACATTGAGGACAATGTTTCGTTCTAGTCTGGGGTAGGGTAATCTTCGATTTGATTTGACCGCACTTGCTTATTTTTGTCGTGTACTCTCGTAACCCCGTTTTTCCTTAGAAAATGAAAAATTGTGCAAAATTGTGAAAAATTTAAAATTTTTTTTAAGCTTTTGCTAGTTTTATGATCGAAAAGTCCTTGCTAGTCTCTTAGAGGTTACTTTAAATATGCGTTTTTCTTGACAAAGTCTTTGCTAATTGCTTAGACAAGAGGCTATAAAATGCGATTCTAGCTCACAAGGCCAAGAATTTGCAAGCTTCCCTAAGTGATTTTAAATATGCGAAGCCTTAAACAAGAATTTGCTAGTTTCTAATAAGTGACTTTAAAAATGCGAGACTTTAGATTATTTGACGAAGCATTTGCTAAATTAATATATGTTTTGACACCTTGTTGACTTTCCGCTGGTGAGAGTAGGAATAGAATTCTGACTTGACCGGGCGTGTTGAGCCCTAGCTTGTTCCCTTAACCATAGATAATCTAAAAAATTATCGGCTAAGCATTTGCGGATCTCATTAATTGGGATTTTAAATTTGCGGAGATCGAGAAATGATAGAGTTACTTATGAGTTTAGATGCTAAACATGGAGTAGTTGGTTCTCTTTAGAGCCCATCGAAGGTACTTATGGCTTTTTGTTCCCACAAAATTGTTTCACCCCATATCTGTCTAAATAATTAGAGATGTCGAGTTTTTGGCGATAGTTAGTTCTTTATCTTCTTAAAAGAATATTTGTTTTAAAAATTGGGTACACATCAAGGATCCGTAATAAATAAATGAGTAATCGTGATAAGTGATAATGTAATAAGTAAAATTGCGAGTCATGTGTCGAGATCGGACCCTTGGATCTTTAGCCGGATTGAGTGAGGTCTTAGCCTAGCCACCGGGATCCTCATTTCATGAAGCCTATAGTCTTGAATTACCCCGTGAAGCTCCGTGGTTCACAAACTCATATAAGTTAAAAGTTTAAGTGTTCAAAAAAAAAAAAAAAAAAAAAAAAAAAAAAAAAAAAAAGTTGAAAATGATGTTGAAATATGAAAATTGAAAAAGTCAAAAGTTAGTAAATAAAAATTCCTTGATGTGGACCTCATTTTTACGACAATGGTTCTTGAGAGAAGACGGATAACTAATTATCGACTTAGCTTTGTATCTTTATCGAATAAAAGTTATCGAACGAGAATTTGAAGAAATTCATTTCTCACAAAATAAAAAATCTAGAGGAAAATAGGAAAATGGGAACAAAAGGTAATTACACAAGTAACTTCCATGGGTAGTGTTAGCATCTAGAATCATACTTAACAATGATTTCGATTTTACGCTTAGTTTGGGACTTGTGAAAATCGTGCACGATGTATTCTATCCGTATGGTCACTTCACATTGTGTTGTGTTTTCTACTCCGTGATCCTAACGTGTCGCTTGAAAAATGTTGGAGTTATTGATCGACATGAAAGTTCAACAAACCGTCATTCATAATCGGAATGTGCTTAATCGTAATATCTACTTGTGAATTAAAAGGTAAGCAGGCGTTTTAGAATTAGGGTTTCTTAATCTCTTTTGAGGAATCTTTGCTACTTCTTCTTTATTATTGGTTCGACCGAACTGCTTTTAAGTTTCTTCGGTTAGTCATTCACAAGTGGCTAGCTTGTGTGAGATAACTTGACGGTTTGGACATACCAATTTAAGTTTCTTCATAGGTTTAGTAGAAAGAGATTGAAATCCTTGGTTTTAGAAGCGTGAGTTGATTGCATTGCGTGAGGACACGACAATGGTCTCGTCTGGGGTATTTTGATATGTACTTAAACACATATCTTTTCATTATCAATCGACCCAAAACAACCAAGAAAGAGCCGTTTATTGCTAATATTTGTGGTTTTCTTGAGTTTGTGCTTGTGCAGTACGGATATGCAAAACACACAAAAGGAACCAAATCGGGCGTAACCAGCACGAGATATCAAGAGAGTTTTAATGAGTAGGAAGGTCAAGATTGTGTATTTTGGAAGATTTTATTCTCTAAGGATGATTTTTGAAGTTTCAGTCAAGTTTGAAGAAATGTCAAGATTAGTCCCTGCACTTTCAATATTTGGCAGATTTAATCCCTGAAGTTTCAGAAATTGCAGAATCAGCCCTTGGATTATTTGAGATTGACAAGATTGGTCCTTGATAAAGATTTTCAGAAAGTACAGTTTGGTCCCTAAAGTTTCAGCCTTTAACACTTTTGGTCCTTGGTACATTTAATGATAACAATCCAAGTCCAATATATCTAAGTCCAAATCCAATCATTATAACTCTTGGCCCAAAATGAAAGAACCGGTTCCAAGCCCAAACTAAACAAACTAATACCCGGTTCTACCCAACCCGAGTAACCAACCAACCCGGTTATTTTTACCCGAGTCAACTCATTTATGACCGGTCAAATTTAATATAAAATCCTTTATTACCTCGCCCAAACTTCCCCAAATTACCTGCATAGAACCCTAATTACCCCGAGTAAATTGAGTACAATTACCACAATTAAGGGCATAAGTGTACTTTCCCCGACATCCACCGACACATGGGAATGCCAGGTCACCCATCCGTGTGCTAAAGGCCAAATGCTGCTCTCCCATTGGTGGAAACAGGTCATCAATAGTGATCCAAGGGTTGATATCAGTGTGGGATGCGTGGGATTTGATCCAATGGTGAAAACGAGCTCAGAAGAAGCACAAATGAGGAATTCGAGAAGCTTCCCAAGACCTTGAGCTTGGCTATTTAAAGACCCTTATTCATTCACATTGTATTCATCCTTCATTTTTTCTTCTCTCTAGTTTTCAATAGAATAGTTAGTAGTAATTTCATCTTTAATGTTTTAAGTTTACTTGTAATTCGTATTTTGTACTCAAGTGATTTAGTTTAATAAAATTTAGTTTTCATTATCAAGTATTTGTTTAAGTTTCTTATGTCTTAAATCTGATTATTATCATTGTTTTATGCTTATTTCATTAGTATAATTCTGTTTGTAGCTAAACTCTTCATAAACAAAAAAATACAACAAAAATCAAATAAAATCATTGAAAATAAAAATCATATTAGATCTATTCTATGGATTGATCCATACTGATCTACTGTTTTAATAGGTTCATGTAAGCTTAAGTGAGCTTATTGTGAGCTTATTCTTGTTTTAATCTCAAATCTCTCATTGGTCAACTAAAGTCAAAACTGCAGTTGCTACAGGATCTGATGAACTGTTTTGATCATGGATTGGGATGATGCAGAAGCTGTTTTGGGTTGAATGTGAGCTGGATTTGGAGTAGGTTAGGGGTTGATTAGGTTAGAGGTTCCTTGTTTCATGTTTGCAAGCCATAGTGGCTATGGAATTTGTAAGTTCTCAAACTGCTCCACCGCTTGAATCATTATTTGAATCGATTTTGTGATAATTTGTGGTTTTTATCCGTGTTTTATATCGCTTAGTATGATATAGACCTAACTGCTTTTAGTTCACCAAATCTGTAATTAACTAGTGTTTGGATTTAGTTGTTAATCTGAGATAGAGGTTAGTTAATTTGATATAAGTAGTAGAAACATGCTCATGTAGGTATTTGATAGACATTTAGGACTGAGTTTGTAGCAATTGTTCATCTAATAGTCAAAACTCATTTAATCAGTTCTAATCTGTTCATCAGTTGGAAATTTGAGATAGCATTAGCTTATTTTAGGTTCATATTTCATTAGAGAAGCTTTTTGAAACTTTGTTTGAGCTTAAAATATCATATTCAGTTTGCTAAATTGGATCAAAATTCACTTAAGTCAAAATTATGAATCAGTCATCAAAAGTCAACAAATGTCAAGTCTAGTTTTACCAAACTTTGTTGATCTCTCAAAGGCTCAATTTAAGTCCAAATTTAGTGTAATTTTGGGGTTTGAAAATTCAACCGGTCTACAATTGAAAACCGCTTTTGTCAAAACTTATCAAGTCTTTTAGAGCTTCAAATAAGTCGTTTCAAATCGAGTTGCATCTCTCTCACACTCAAAGAAAGCGAGTGTGAATCGTGCAAGCTTGCACCTTTGCATTGGTCTCAATTTAGTGAGTTAGAAGCTATAAATTGGTCTAGTTGTAGCTTGCTAGGTGGTTTTAAGGATCGCTATTTGGTTTTCATCAAGATCTTCTAATAAGTCTGTGCACAAGTTCAAACAGTAGGGGTAAGAAGCTATTTGGCTTTAGTAGGCAGTTTGCTTAATTCTTTAGTTAGGGCTTGTAGCTTGTTAGAATTAGTTGTAATCAGTTGCACTTAGCTTATTTTAGTATAATCTAGCTTGAGTATCTGTTTGGAAGCTTATTTCACTTGTTTGCTTATTTTCCTTAGCTTATTAATAATCAGTTTGTGCATCAGCTCTTATATCTTACACATAAGCTGCTCAATTATTATTTTTCATAGAATTAGAATTAGATTTTAGAATTTTCCCGAGATTTTCACAATTTTTGGTCATTGTTAGCTATTTTTCTCATTTTAAAATAGATTTTAATCACTTTTTAATAGCTTTAATTGCAAATAATTGAGAAAAAGTTCAAAAAAATAATTTTTCAATTTTCTCAGTTTAAGAAAAATATAAAAAGCATAAAAAAGATTTTTCCTTATTTTTCCTTTTTTTATTTGGTATTTTTACAATTTAAATTAGATTAAAATAGTTTTAAATTCATAAAAAATAGAAAATTAATCAAAAATAAAAAATAGCTTTAAAAAGTCTTTTGAGTTATTTTAGATTTTTAGAAAATAGTTTCATATTTTTCTTTGATTTCATAATTTTAGTATTTTAAATTAGTTTTAATAGTTATAAATTAGTTCTTAATTCTAAAAATTCGAAAAATATAAAAAATAGTTTTAATTCTAAAATAGTTTTCTTATATCATTTCTAGAGTAAAAGTAATTTTAGGCATTTTAGGGTATCATTTAGACGTAGTTGCATTTTTATTACGTTTTATTAATTACGTTTTAGTTAATTCGCACTTAGGATTTCCCGTAGAATAGATTCCCTTTATTACTTTCCCATTCCCGTAGTTTATAAAATCAAATCAATCAAATCCAAAACATCGAGCATTAAATTCCAAACCAAGAACGACGTTGGCAATTCACGCCTCGTTGGGAAACGATTCGGGTTGACTAATCCGTACACACGATCACACACGGGATTTGATTTATTATTCTTTTTCCTAAAAGATTTGAATCTATCTTCGTGATTATTTTTGATATCGATATTGAGGTTTTATCCACACACATAACCCTTAAGCCTTCATTATCAAAGAATCAGTGTCCGAGCCGTTTTAAGTTTCTTACGGTTAGTCATTCACAAGTGGCTAGCTTGTGTGAGTAAACTTGACGTGTTCTCTCACTGAAATCACAACCTCAATATCCTCACGTGAAAAGATATCCTCACGTTCACAAGTGTGGTTTTAATAATGAAAAGATATTTATTAGCAAAAAAGGTAGGTGTGGAAGTGGGGTTGTCAGGTGGATTTTATGACGGGAAAAGTGAATTGATGAAAATATCCTCACGTGAAGACTAACTAATGGGTTTTAGTAACGAGCGTTAGCCAAAAATGGGAATGCAACTACAGTAACGCCTAGGAGGCATTTCTCGCAAAAACCCCAAATGTTAGGTACACACCTAGCAAATTTACAAAAATAGGGACATTTCTTGTCAGACCCCCAAATTACCTGTTTTACAGCGGAATGGAATACCTTGGGGAGGACTGTCATAGCATCAAAGTTACAATTATATCGAACGACCTAAAGTGTCGTTTTGAAAATACCGTTTGATTCATTAAAATAATCATAGTTTACAAAGATTAGGTCTCAAAAGATTTCCAATATATCAAAACGAGTTTGTTACAATCAAACGATAGTTAAGTGCATAAAATATAGGTGAGACGCGTCGACACCGCGACTCTATGATAAGTCCACATGCATGCCATGAAGTGAATGCCTTAGATACCTGAGATAAAACATGTTAAAAGTGTCAACACAAAGGTTGAGTGAGTTCATAGAGTTTGATTAACAAGTAAAGCTTTTAAAGAGCGTTCATGCAACAAAGGCAAAGTTGTTGGTCATTTAGAATAGTCCACAAAGCAAAGGCATTGTAAATCCACTCAGTTCCAAGTTCCGCCCATACAAAACTTGCAACCTGTGTGTTCACAACCCACTACCAAAATATGTATGTCTAATAGTAAAGTGCACATTATCATAATAGTTCACAAAGCAAAGGCATTGTAAATCCACTCAGTTCCAAGTTCCGCCCATACAAAACTTGCAACCTGTGTGTTCACAACCCATTGCACAAAATATAGTGAGTCTAATAGTCGAGTATAAGTTACCATAATAATTCACAATATTGCACCACGTATATAATAATGTATGCCGTGAAAAGCCCTAGAATAAATAATATCGTCCGTAACATAGTGGACGAGAGGTTGGCCGACCTCTAATAGCGCTATCCATACTACCTACTAATAGGAGACTAACAATGCGAATGTACTGAGCGGTACATCATACAACTATTATATACAATTAAGAACACTCCGAACATGGGAGAATTTGCACTACTCAAGCAGGGAGACTTTAGATTGAAAATGCTCCGTTCCCATAGGGAGACATTCTGCTCCGGACCGGGGAGGCTTTAAGTTGCTCCGAACAAGGGAGACTTAGATTGAAAATGCTCCGTTCCCATAGGGAGACATTCTTCTCCGGACCGGGGAGGCTTTAAGTTGCTCCGAACAAGGGAGACTTTATAGTGATGCTCCGAACATGGGAGACTTAATAGTGATGCTCCGAACATGGGACACTTTATAGTGATGCTCCGAACATGGAGACTTTAGGTCAAGGTCATAGCACGTACGGTTCAATAAGTTCAAACAAGTCATAAGTTTAAGTTCAAGGGTTCCAATCAAAAGTTCGTAATTAAGTTCAAGTGTTCCATTCAAAAGTTCGTAATTAAGTTCAAGAGTTTAAGTCGAGTTCAAAAGTTCAAAACAGTCAAAGAGCTCAAATAATATCAAAGGGTTCAAAATAGTCGAAGTGTTCAAAATCATGTCGAACAAGTTCAAAATATATCAAAAGGGTACATGTACAAGTTAAAAGAGTTCAACTATATGTCAAAAGGTTCAAATCAAGGAAAGTGGTTCAAATACTAGTGTTCATAACTTAGTGATCAATTTAGTTCGGGCATAATCTACTTACTACCATAAGTAGTGAAACAAAAGGGTAACAAGTTCATGATAGTTCAAACAATATAGTTTAAGTTCATATAAGTGTAAAGTGAAAGCATGTAGTTGAGCATGTATCTCCCCCGAAGAGTTTATAAAACAATTAAACGAGTAAAAGTGGGGCAACGAACTCACCTGGTGCAATGTTTATGATGACGAAAGTAGATACACTGAAATGAGGTGCGATATCTATCCGCAACCTAATATGAATGATGTGTTCTAATGTAAGCCATGAAACAATGTCGTGCATGCAAACTCATATGATATCCATACCACTTGTACATTTTTGAAAATAAGGTTTATCGTCGAAATATAAGTTTATGACATCTCGTCATATTATAAAATACTTTACAAGTACTTACGTCGAAATGATATCCTACGATAATCATTTAGTGATTTATTATGAAATTATAACTTTTCGTCGTAAAATAATGTCATTTGACAATTTGATGAAAGTGACTAAATAGCCTCGAAAATCTAGTCGTTAAATGGTGAATATTGAGTGTTAGGAAACAAACTCGACGGTTTTGGAAAGCTTGTAGCATTATCTCAAAGTTTTAGCATTTAAGTTTTCATCATAGAGGTCTCGATCATGGAGAAAAATATAGGTAAAGTATGGTACTTGTGTCCAAAATATCGTTTAAGGGTGGTTTTTGGCAAAGTTTAAGTGACCGTATTTTACTCGTTACAACTCCGTTTGACGAACGGTTGGACGTTTTGGAAAATAGGCTAGGCGAACTTACTTTTACTAGAAGACATCATGTTATAAAAAGTACTACATCAATGTTGAAAACAACCCTCAACATGGTCATTCGCGGCCGATATGTTTGTCTATTAGAAAATATATTAGTTATGCTTATATAAAATAGTTACGGCAACTTGTTTAAAATGTGAATAACTTAGTTGTTATAAGTCCGTTTTCTACGTTTTATATGTCCTTAGCTTCGTGTTAAAGTATACTAATATATATTTGATAAGTCGACACATTTTATAACGCTTAAGACTCATTTTTGACTCGTAAAAAGTCGAGAATACATGCTTGAATTTTACGAAACAAATAGTTTTCGCCGTTAAACTTGAAAATAGCATAACTTCTTGGTTATAACTCCGTTTTAACCCATTCAAGCGGCCACGTTTTCGTTTTAAAGTATATTTTCCAAATATTTAGCCCAAAATATTTTACCAACTGTCGAATTTTCCCAGATTTCACAGAACCAACAGACCCTGTTTTATAGTTGTCGAAATGGATTTTTCTCGCGTAAAACTTATTCTAACCAATTCAAACCAACTCCGAAGCTATTCTAATCCTACCATGCACCTTCTTAGGGTTTCATGGGTTCCTAGGCATCACCAAAAGTGATATATTTCAAGGAGTAATTATAGGATAACATATATGAATTTATATAGCTTATAAACAATTTAAGTGGTATAGACATCATATAACTTGTATGTTTTACCCAAACATGATAATATGAACATAACATGAGTATGAAAGATAAAAAAATGAATATGTGATGCTTACTAGTTACTTGATGAGGTTTTATGAACAAAGGATTAATCCTAAACACCAAAGGTTTTTATTTCACAACCTTAATCAAGAGTGTGTCTAGATTGTTTAGAACTTGACTAGCAAAATTTTTATGTTCTTCTTCTTGGAGCTCAAGGTGGCCGGTTATGGATGAAGGAGAGAGAGATGAGAGCTTTATTTTACACTTTTACAAATGAATGAGTATGTGATAAGTTTAGAGTATAAAATCAATATAAGGTGAAGATATTTTGTAAGTAAATGTGTGAGTCATTTTGGTTTGGTCGACATTTTCAAAAGAAAAATGAGTGAATGCATTTAGTATTAATTAAGAGTAGTAATGTAGAGTAAAGTGTAGTTATTTAAGAATGATTAATAACTTGTGTATTTATTTGAGCTTTTAGGGCAGCGTTAGTAAAAAGAATAAATTTTAACGGAGCAAAATAAAATATGTTGAAGTCATAAAAATTATGAAAATACATTTCTTACAAGAACTAAGTGAAATAATAATTATCGGATTGAATTTACGAAAACCGTCGTAAGTATTTATACATAACAATTTATATCCAAAATAAATTGAAAACATCGGGTAAACTAATATTATAATTTTTATAGTCTTAAAATGAGAATAAAAATATATCGGAATAAATTTTTGGAAGTGTCGGAATTAAATGTTCAAGATAATCAATTACGCGATAACGTTTATTTAATAAGAAATTATGCGTTTAACGTGAAATGCAAAACCATGCATGAACTAATATGAAGAATATTGAGTTTGAGAAATGACCGGAAATTGAGAATTGTGACATTCTCCCCCGGTTAGAGGAATCACGTCCTCGTGATTCAATTATTGATACTATAGTCCGAACCGCGACAAAGGTTCTAAAAGTTCATGCTCGTACGAATAATCTAAATAATCATGTCAATGCTCATGCATATGGGTTCCTCGTCCAACTAGGTATGTTCTTATGCTATCATGACCATTTCCCATTCTAAAGACATGCTCTCTTAGGGTTAGGTTTAATGAGGCAAGCTTTCCCATTCTCGAGCAAAACCCTCAAAAGACTTTTAGGTAACCGATTTTTACTTAATCTCACAACTCATCAAACAATAACTGTCATACGATTAGGCTAAATCAGTTTAGGTAACAACTTGTTTCTAGCTTGATCTTTGCAACTCATCAAACAAGAACTGTCACTCGGATCAAACTGGAAACAAGTGGTTTGAAGAAAATCTTTAGAAAATTTGGCTCGATTACGGAATTGCTTACTCATATGAGACTACTACTCCCTTCATTTCCTGATTCTTCCTTAATTAGACATAGGTGATCAGGCTATGTATAATTTAGGAGTAACTATGCAATGCTTGGACTAATCAACTCATATGATGTTTGGTGTTAGGTCATAAACCCGCACGTATAATGAGTATGCACTTATAATGATATGATGAGATGCTATGATGAAGTAGTTATAGTCTAGGGTCAATGATGCAACCTAGTTCTCTATAACCGATGCTCTGATACCAATCATCACACCCCAAATTACATGCTTTAAAGCGGAATGGAATACCTTGGGAGGACCGCTCATAGCATCAAAGTTACGATTATATCGAGCGACCTAAAGTGTCGTTTTGAAAATACCGTTTGATTCCTTAAAATAATCGAGTTTACAAAGATTAGGTCCCAAAAGATTTCCAATATATCAAAACGAGTTTGTTACAATCAAGCGATAGTTAAGTGCATAAAATATAGGTGAGACGCGTCGACACCGCGACTCTATGATAAGTCCACATGCATGCCATGAAGTGAATGCCTTAGATACCTGAGATAAAACATGC
Source organism: Chrysanthemum lavandulifolium (assembly GCA_022545495.1). Classification (NCBI taxonomy): domain Eukaryota; kingdom Viridiplantae; phylum Streptophyta; class Magnoliopsida; order Asterales; family Asteraceae; genus Chrysanthemum; species Chrysanthemum lavandulifolium. The sequence goes on along the minus strand of CM040241.1, from coordinate 46,707,463 downwards.
TAAAAGTGTCAACACAAAGGTTGAGTGAGTTCATAGAGTTTGGTTAACAAGTAAAGCTTTTAAAGAGCGTTCATGAAACAAAGGCAAAGTTGTTGGTCATTTAGAATAGTCCACAAAGCAAAGGCATTGTAAATCTACTCAGTTCCAAGTTCTGCCCATACAAAACTTGCAACCTGTGTGTTCACAACCCACTGCCAAAATATGTATGTCTAATAGTAAAGTGCACATTATCATAATAGTTCACAAAGCAAAGGCATTGTAAATCCACTCAGTTCCAAGTTCCGCCCATACAAAACTTACAACATGTGTGTTCACAACCCATTGCACAAAATATAGTGTGTCTAATAGTCGAGTATAAGTTACCATAATAATTCACAATATTGCACCACGTATATAATAATGTATGCCGTGCAAAGCCCCTAGAATAAATAATATCGTCCGTAACATAGGGACAAGAGGTTGGCCGACCTCTAATAGCGCTATCCATACTACCTACTAATAGGAGACTAACAATGCGAATGTACGAACGATACATCATACAACTATTATATACAATTAAGAACACTCCGAACATGGGAGAATTTGCACTGCTCCGAACAGGGGAGACTTTAGATTGAAAATGCTCCATTCCCATAGGGAGACATTCTGCTCCGGACCGGGGAGGCTTTAATTTGCTCCGAACAAGGGAGACTTAGATTGAAAATGCTCCGTTCCCATAGGGAGACATTCTGCTCCGGACCGGGGAGGCTTTAAGTTGCTCCGAACAAGGGAGACTTTATAGTGATGCTCCGAACATGGGAGACTTTATAGTGATGCTCCGAACATGGGAGACTTTATAGTGATGCTCCGAACATGGAGACTTTAGGTCAAGGTCATAGCACGTACGGTTCAATAAGTTCAAACAAGTCATAAGTTTAAGTTCAAGGGTTCCAATCAAAAGTTCGTAATTAAGTTCAAGTGTTCCATTCAAAAGTTCGTAATTAATTTCAAGAGTTCCATTCAAAAGTTCGTAATTAAGTTCAAGAGTTTAAGTTGAGTTCAAAAGTTCAAAACAGTCAAAGAGCTCAAATAATATCAAAGGGTTCAAAATAGTCGAAGTGTTCAAAATCATGTCGAACAAGTTCAAAATATATCAAAAGGGTACATGTACAAGTTAAAAGAGTTCAACTATATGTCAAAAGGTTCAAATCAAGGAAAGTGGTTCAAATACTAGTGTTCATAACTTAGTGATCAATTTAGTTCGGGCATAATCTACTTACTACCATAAGTAGTGAAACAAAAGGGTAACAAGTTCATGATAGTTCAAACAATATAGTTTAAGTTCATATAAGTGTAAAATGAAAGCATGTAGTTGAGCATGTATCTCCCCCGAAGAGTTTATAAAACAATTAAACGAGTAAAAGTGGGGCTACGAACTCACCTGGTGCAATGTTTATGATGACGAAAGTAGATACACTGAAATGAGGTGCGATCTCTATCCGCAACCTAATATGAATGATGTGTTCTAATGTAAGCCATGAAACAATGTCGTGCATGCAAACTCATATGATATCCATACCACTTGTACATTTTTGAAAATAAGGTTTATCGTCGAAATATAAGTTTATGACATCTCGTCATATTATAAAATACTTTACAAGTACTTACGTCGAAATGATATCCTACGATAATCATTTAGTGATTTATTATGAAATTATAACTTTTCGTCGTAAAATAATGTCATTTAACAATTTGATGAAAGTGACTAAATAGCCTCGAAAAGCTAGTCGTAAAATGGTGAATATTGAGTGTTAGGAAACAAACTCAACGGTTTTGGAAAGCTTGTAGCATTATCTCAAAGTTTTAGCATTTAAGTTTTCATTATAGAGGTCTCGATCATGGAGAAAAATATAGCTAAAGTATGGTACTTGTGTCCAAAATATCGTTTAAAGGTGGTTTTTGGCAAAGTTTAAGTGACCGTATTTTACTCGTTACAACTCCGTTTGACGAACGGTTGGACGTTTTGGAAAATAGGCTAGGCGAACTTAGTTTTACTAGAAGACATCATGTTATAAAAAGTACTACATCAATGTTGAAAACAACCCTCAACATGGTCATTCATGGCGATATGTTTGTCTATTAGAAAATATATTAGTTATGCTTATATAAAATAGTTACGTCAACTTGTTTAAAATGTGAATAACTTAGTTGTTATAAGTCCGTTTTCTACGTTTTATATGTCCTTAGCTTCGTGTTAAAGTATACTAATATATATTTGATAAGTCGACACATTTTATAACGCTTAAGACTCATTTTTGACTCGTAAAAAGTCGAGAATACATGCTGAATTTTCTGAAACAAATAGTTTTCGTCGTTAAACTTGAAAATAGCATAACTTCTTCGTTATAACTCCGTTTTAACCCATTCAAGCGGCCACGTTTTCGTTTTAAATTATATTTTCCAAATATTTAGCCCAAAATATTTTACCAACTTTCGAATTTTCCCAGTTTCACGTAACCAACAGACCTGTTTTATAGTTGTCGAAATGGATTTTCTCGTAAAACTTATTCTAACCAATTCAAACCAACTCGAAGCTATTCTAATCCTACCATGCACCTTCTTAGGGTGTCATGGGTTCCTAGGCATCACCAAAAGTGATATATTTCAAGGAGTAATTATAGGATAACATATATGAATTTATATAGCTTATAAACAATTTAAGTGGTATAGACATCATATAACTTGTATGTTTTACCCAAACATGATAATATGAACATAACATGAGTATGAAAGATAAAAAAAATGAATATGTGATGCTTACTAGTTACTTGATGAGGTTTTATGAACAAAGGATTAATCCTAAACACCCAAGGTTTTTATTTCACAACCTTAATCAAGAGTGTGTCTAGATTGTTTAGAACTTAACTAGCAAAAATTTTATGTTCTTCTTCTTGGAGCTCAAGGTGGCCGGTTATGGATGAAGGAGAGAAAGAGATGAGAGCTTTGTTTTACACTTTTACAAATGAATGAGTATCTGATAAGTTTAGAGTACAAAATCAATATAAGGTGAATATATTTTGTAAGTAAATGTGTGAGTCATTTTGGTTTGGTCGACATTTTCAAAAGAAAAAGGAGTGAATGCATTTAGTATTAATTAATAGTAGTAATATAGAGTAAAGTGTAGTTATTTAAGAATGATTAATAACTTGTGTATTTATTTGAGCTTTTAGGGCAGCGTTAGTAAAAAAAAAATTAACGGAGCAAAATAAAATATGTTGAAGTCATAAAAATTATGAAAATACATTTCTTACAAGAACTGAGTGAAATAATAATTATCGGATTGAATTTACGAAAACCGTCGTAAGTATTTATACATAACAATTTATATCCAAAATAAATTGAAAACATCGGATAAACTAATATTATAATTTTATAGTCTTAAAATGAGAATAAAATATATCGGAATAAATTTTTGGAAGCGTCGAATTAAATGTTCAAGATAATCAATTACGCGATAGAGTTTATTTAATAAGAAATTATGAGTTTAACGTGAAATGTAAAACCATGCATGAACTAATATGAAGAATATTGACTTTGAGAAATGACCGGAAATTGAGAATTGTGACATTTCTCGCAAAAATAACAAACGTTAGAGACATTTTTGCAGTTTACCTTATTTAAAAATAAAAACAATGTATTGTTGTTTTTTTTTCTTTAAATATAAAGTATAGTGGTATAAAGTTTAGAGGGTATTTATCAAATTTATAAAGTTATTAAAAAACATGAAAACCGATAAGGCGATAAGTATACTTAATTTCATATAATTTATTTAGAATTTAACTTAAGTTTATTAATTACTCTCTCATTTATTAAGTTTTTTTTTATTCAAAATTGACACATGTCTTTTTATACATATTTATTTTTTTGATAGAATTTAGAACCAAATTAAAGACAATTTTGATTTTTAATGCCCAATAAAAATGCTCAATTTTGTCACGTAAACAAAATGATGTCACTTTATTTGGCTTACCCATAAATCCATGTTTACCAAGGGACAAATTCTCACCATCCATTTAGTTTGATCTAATGGTGGGGATAACCTAAGATTTAAATATAAACATAAGTCCATGTTTTTTTTCTTGTCTTTTCGCCTTTCTTATTTATTCATTTTTTTTTAATTTACGTTTTTTTAGTTCGCCTTTTTTTCTTCGCTTTCATACGTTTTCATCTATTTTCGTCTGTTTTCTTACCTTTTCGCGTTTTCGTCCGTTTTCATACGTTTCGTCCGTCATCATCATTTTTCTTTCATTTTCATCCATTTTTCATACGTTTTCATCCATTTTCATATGTGTTTTTACTCTTTCATACGTTTTTGTCCGTTTTCATACGTATTTGTCCATTTTCTTACGTTTTCGTCTATTTTCTTAAGTTTTCGTCCGTTTTCATATGATTTTGATCATCACAAGTGATATTTAGAATATCACTTGTGATTATCTGAATATTACTTTGTGATATTCAGATGATCACAAAGTGATATTCAGAAAATCACAAGTGATATTTTGTTAATATCACTTTGTGATTTTCGAATATCCCTTTATGATATTCTGAATATCACTTGTTATTTTTTGAATATCAGTTTGAATTTCTGAATATCACTCTGTGATATTCTAAATATCACTTTGTGATACTATGAATATCACTTGTGATTTTCTAGATATCACTATGTGGTATTCTGAATATCACGTGTGATTTTCATGTTACAAAACATTAGTTGAAAATCACTTGTGATATTCAGAATATCACTTATAATATTCTGAATATCACAGAATATCACAAAATATCACTTAAGATATTCAGAATATCACTTGTTTTGTTCAGAAACGTATGAAAACGTCTAAAAATGGCCAAAACATTTAAAAACGGACAAAAATGTATGAAAACGGACGAAAACAGACGAATATGTATGAAAACGAAAAAACGCGTATGAAAATGGATGAAAACGTATGAATAATGGACGAAAACGTAAGAAAACAGACGAAAACGGATAAAAACGTATGAAAACGGACAAAAACGTATGAAAACGGGCGAAAACGTATGAAAACGGATGAAAATAGATGAAAACGTATGAAAACAGACGAAAACGTATGAAAGCGTATGAAAACGGATAAAAAAGTATGAAAACGGACAAAAACATATGAAACGGGCGAAAACATATGAAAACGGACGAAAATATATGAAAACAGACGAAAATGTATGAAAGCGAATAAAAAAAACGCGAATTAAAAAAAACGTAAATTACGTGAATTAAAAAAAAGTGAGTTAAAAAAAACGTGAATTAAAAAAAAAAAAAGGCAAAAAAAATGAATAAAAAGGAAAGACAAAAAAACATAGACTTAAGTTTATCTTTAAATCTTTGGTTAATTCCCACAATTAGAAGGCACTTTATTTTGCATACTCAAAAATTCTTGCATACTAAGGGATAAATCTCCACCTTTCATTTAGTTTGATCTAATGGTGGGGATTAACCTAAGATTTAATATGTCTAAACCCTAAGTCCATGTTTTTTTCTTTTCTTTTTATCTTTTTTTATTTATTTTCTCATTATTTGTATTTTTTTAATCACTTTTTTTAATTTCACCTTTTTTTTTTTTTTTCGTTTTCGTCAGTTTTCATACGTTTTTGTCCGTTCTTTCCGCTTTTTATACGTTTTAGTCTGATTTCATACGTTTTCTTACGTTTTCATACGTTTTCTTACCTTTTCGTCCGTTTTCTTACGTTTTCGCCCGTTTTCATACGTTTTCGTCAGTCTTGTTACGTTTTCGTCTGTTTTCTTACGTTTTCGTCCGTTTTCTTCCGCCCGCTTTCATACGTTTTCGTCCGTTTTCATCCGTTTTCGTTCGTTTTTACGTCCGCTTTCTTACATTTTCGTTTCCGCTTTTCATACGTTTTATGTTTCCGCTTTCTTGCGTTTTCGTTAGTTTTCTTACGTTTTATGCTTTCATGCGCTTTCTTTTCTTTTCTTTCGCTTTCTTACCTTTCTTCGCTTTTCTTACGTTTTTGTCCGTTTTCATACGTTTCGTCCGATTTCATACGTTTTCATCCGTTTTCTTACGCTTTCATACGTTTTCGTCCGTTTTTACGTTTTGGTTGTTTTCTTACATTTAAATACATTTCCTATGTTTTCATTCGTTTTCGTCCGTTTTCTTACGTTTTATACATTTCATACCTTTTTATGCATTTTCTTACGTTTTAAATACTTTTCTTACGTTTTGTCCGTTTTCTTACGTTTTCATCGGTTTATATACGCTTTCGTCCGGTTTTACGTTTCGTCCATTTTAGACGTTTTCATTTTCGACGTTTTGTCCGTTTCATACGTTTCGTCCTTTCTTATCCGTTTTATCGTTTCGTCCATTTTCGACGCTTTTTCCGTTTTCATCGCTTTTCATTTCTTTTATACGTTTTGTCCGTTTTCATACGTTTTCATCCGTTTTTGCGGTTTTATACGTTTCGTCTATTTTCATATGTTTTCATGCTTATTATTAAACTTTATTATATTACATGTCTAATATCAATTGTGATATTTATTATAAAAGTTAATGTCTAATATCACTTGTGATATTTCGTAAACAAACAAGTATGTTTTTAACCTTTAATATCACCCGAGATATTTCATTTCTCTTTATATTTTATATATTATCACTTATGTGTTTTCTAATATTTTTATAATTTTCGATTACAAGATAGTTTTGTGTCTTTTATCGCAATTGACAAGCGCATATTTTTTAATGCAACCAATGTTATCTATCACTTGTGATATTATACTCTTAGTAGAAATAAAAGGGTTAAACTCTCTTTAGGTGAATTCTTATTTTGTTCAACAAAATGCTAATTTAATGCAACACTTGTTTGATTTTGAGAATATGTCAAATCTCTATTTTCATAGTTTGCTTCTTTTTTATTCATTTTGATATTCTTAAGTGAACTTATTTATCTCTTGTGATATAACACTGTAAGAAAGATGAAGAGTATTACACTCTTCATCATATATGTGTTATCAGTTGTGATACTCAACTAAGAATGTGAAATATTAAATTCATACCAAATGTGATTAGAATTTAGTATTTTACCAAGTATATATGAAAGAAATGATAATAAACATCACTTATTATATTCTTGTGATGATTCGTTCATTTTTTATTTGTGTTTTGAAAATATTTATAAAGATTTTGTGTTTTATGATAATATGAAATATTAGAAAAGGTGTTTAATCGAAACAAAAGATGTTATAAAACTTTAGTTAGACTTGTGGTATATTTTTCTATTTAATGGATACATTGTGCATGTTTCGATAGGTTTTATAGCGAATTTAAAACTATCTATGGTTGAATCGACAAATTAAAGAAGTTATGGTTGAAGAAAGCACATCTTTATAAACAAACCGAGTAGCTCAAATACCGTGATATCACACATGATATCACAGGTGATATCACACATGATATCAAAGGTGATATCACCTCACTTGTGATCTCTATTGTAAAAATCGGCCTAGGCGGCCGATTAATCCTCGCATAATCGATGATCGCTCACAAAGCGCCTTGATTGATCATAATCGCCTATTTAATCGGTTTGGCCGAATATCGCTAAAAAATTGGTCAACAAACCGATTTATCGGACAAAATCGGTCTAATCGGATTAATCGAACAAAATTGCTTAAAAATAACAAAATCGCTTAAAAATCGGTCAAAATCGCTTAAAACCGGTCAAAAAACCGATTAATCGATCAAAGATCGCTTAAAAATGGTCAACAGACTAAGTAATATCTATGTTTGACTTTGAACTTTGAAGAATTATGTATTATGTTTATATTTGAACACTTGAAATATTTGAACTTTGATGCACTATGCTTATCTCATACATATAATATAATATAATATCTAGAATTACAATTTTGTGCATAAAAATTCCAATCCGATTAATCCCCGCCTTACCGATTGATCGCTAGGGCTTACCTTACCGCCTCACTAGCGCCTAGTGCTTTTTACAACCTTGTTTGTGATATCACTGGTGATATCACTAGTGATATCACAGGTGATATAAACTATGATATCACACATGCTATCACTGGTAATATCACACATGATATCAACGGTGTTATCACACATGATATCACTTGTGATATCACAAGTGAGTGATATCACCGTGATATCACAAGGGTTTGAGCTTCCTCAGTTTGTTCATAAAGATGTGTGCTATCTTCAACCATAGCTTATTTAGTTTGCTGATTCAACCATAGATATTTACAAATCCCGCTATAAAACATATCGAAACATGCACAATGTATCCATTAAATAGAAAAATCCACCACAAGTCTAACAAAAGTATCATAACATCTCTTGTTTCAGTTGAACAACTTTTCTAATATTTCATAATATCATAAAACACAAAAATCTTCCTAAATATTTTCAAAAACACAACCATCATATTCTTAGTTGAGTATCACAACTGATAACACATACATGATGAAGAATGTAATACTTTTCATCTTCCTTACAGTGTTATATCACAAGAGATAAATAAGTGTCACTTATAAATATCAAATGAAAGCGTCCGAAACGGACAAAATGTATAAAATCAAAAGAAGAGCGTGTGAAAGCGGACAAAAGCGTCTGAAATGGACAAAACGTATAAAAAGCAGACAAAAAACGTATAAAAATAGATGAAAGCGGACGAAAACTTGTAAAACGGATGAAAACGTTTGAAAGCGATTAAAACGTCTAAAATGGATGAAACGTAGAAAAGCGGATGAAAACGTGTGAAAACGTCAAAGCAGACGGCGTATAAAAGCAGGCGAAAATACATGAAAACGTAAAAATACGACGGCGTCTAAAACGGATGAAAATACATGAAAACCTAAAAAGCGGGCGAAAAAGTATGAAATGGATGAAAATGGCGGCGTAAAAAGCGAGAAACGTGTGAAAGCGTAAAACACGTCGAAAAATGGACGAAACGAAGAAAACGGACGAAACGTATAAAAGCGTGAAAATGGAAAAAAGCGATGAAAACAAACGAAACGTAAGAAAGCGAAAAACGTAAGAAATAGACGAAACGGACGTAAACGGGATAAAGCGTGAAAAGAGACGAAACGTATAAAACGGACGAAACGTGCAAAGCAGATGAAAATGTCTAAAATGGATGAAAACATAAAAGCGGACAAAAGCGTGTGAAAGCGGACAAAACGTCTAAAAAGATTTAAAACTTATGTAAGCGTGTGAAAGCGTGCAAAAAGTATGAAACGTCGATAAAACGGATGTAAGCGTACGAAAATGGATGAAAGCAGAAAACGTATGGATATAAATGAAAACGTATGAAAGCGAAAAAAAAAAAAAAAATAGACATGAATTTAAAATGAACGTGAATTCCAAAAAGAAAAAAAGAAAAAAGAAAAAAAAAAGTTAATAAATTAGAAATATAAAAAGACATAGAAAAATGAGAAAAAAAACATGGACTTAGGTTTCCATATTAAATCTTAGGTTTATCCTCACCATTAGATCATACTAGATGGATGGTGGGGATTTGTCCCTTGGTAAGCACCAAAATAAGAGTAAGCATTTGAAACTTCCTCCCACAATTAGATCAAACTAGATACATAATAGGATTTATCCCTTAGTAAACATCAAAATATGAGTAAGCATTTGAAAATTTCATCAGTCCAACTTGATTTTTTTAATCTTATTTTATTATATAAGAGATTATAAAAAGTTCTAATCAATAATTACAAGTCTCACGATCACTAGTAAACAAACAAATGTTTCCAAAGAAAGAATAAATGGATGTATATGAGGATCCTTTCAAGTTGTTGTGACAACTTGAGTCAAGTTAAAGGATACTCAATCATTAGATTAAAATTAAAGGTCGAAATTTACTGCAAAAATGTGAATTTTTAACTTTTGATTTTAATCTAATGATTAAGGATCTCTAATTTGACACAAGTAACTTGAGATGATCCTGACCCAAAAATGTAAGTATTCTCCTTAACTGTTTTGTATATTTAAAGAAAAGTTCTTATTCATTTGAACCGATCTAATGGGTTATGTTAACCCTCTCTATATTGTCACATCAAGAGGTTTTGATCAAACCGTATAACCCGCGATGCACACCGTACAAGCCGATTATGCATTTAATGATTGGATACCCTCCTTATGGGAGGGTGTTGATAACTCACCCCTAATCCTATTTACCATCTACTTTTTATCCCACGGGCGGTAAAAGAGTTTAGAAGTGAAAGTGACAACATGTACTACGTAAAAGGAGGTTATTTAAATACCGTAAATTTTGCATAATATCTTTTTAGTTTGGGGGAATTGCGTATATATCCTTACAAAGACTCATAATTGCGTATATATCCAAGCTAAACTCATAATTGCGTATATATCCTTCTTAAACATTAAATTTGTCATATATATCCAAATTATTATTTTATGTATTTTTAAAGCCCCAAAATACTTAAAAATATAACTTAGATTGAAATTGACCATTATACCTTTTTCTTAATTAGTTGTACTACTTACACATATATCCCCTAAAGATTCAACAAAGTTACAAAGACTAAATGCAACAAGCAACATATATCTATAAAACTACTAATTACTAACGAACTGCAACGCAAAACATAAATGCGTCTTTATTCCATCGTAATAGGACCTGGGTTTTTTCTTCTATTTCATAAAACATTGAAAGTCAAACTAATTTTCTTCAGTTCTTTTAACCCATATAAATCTTGGACTTGTAAAGTAACACCTTGGTTGAGCATCGGGTTAAACCCGAACCGAACCGAGCATACTTGAACCGAACCCAAACCCGAATGTGTGGAAAAGCTGGACCGAAAGCAGGCGAATGAGACTCGAGTCGGCTCGGGTTATTTCCTACAAATACTGCATGTGGCAAAGATCATCACGATGTAAAATGCAAGTTAACAATGGAAAATATAGTTGCCATTAAGAAGGAAAATCACAAAACAAGTTCCATTCACTTTTTTCCTAAAGTGCAACATCATAGAAGCCATTCCAAAGCACAAATACATGAGCAACTTACATTTGCCATTAAGAAGGAAAATCACAAATACAGTAGCAACTTAAAAATGGCAAAGACAAGTAGCAAATTAAAAAATTTCAAAGCACAAGCTCCATAACTTGCATTACAATTAGATAATTACAGTAGCCATTCCATGAGTCTTTTTAGCATGTAGCAACTAATAGTAAAACCTATTACTTAGCATGTTTTTTCTCAACCTAAAGCTAATCACCTATTGCATTATTTAGTTACTGAGATACATACTAATCATGCATATTGCATTATATACTATATAGTTACATATTGCATTATATAGTTATCGGTTATGCTCAACCCTACCTTTGACCCTATAAGTCAAACTGCACATATTTTTCCAACTTTTATCAAACTCATATCAATCCCAGACCTATACCAACATCTTTGATCCTGAAAGTCAAACTGTCCAGTTTTCAATTTTTTTCTGAACCCAAATCTTAGACATGAAAAGTAGTATCTTTGGTTAAAGATGATCAAATGCTCAAATCCCACCACCCGTCTTACAAAATCTGGTAAAAAAAGTGAAGCAGGGCAACCAAATCGAATAAATATTCCTAGAATTAGTGGTTGCGACGTTGAGTCATTCAAAGATAATTCCATCCTTTTCCATAATGAAATGCTTCCACGAATAACAGACAATTCCAACCTTTTCCAACCTTGCAATTATAGTTGTTGTATGTTGAGAAGAATGTATGGCTAATTGACAATTTGATTGATCTTATCTGTATTATAAGGAGTACGATAGTCATTTTTGGTTTAAATTATAATTATCAAGTATTTTTGGGGCTTTAAAAATACATAAAATACTAATTTGGATATATATATGACAAATTTATTGTTTATGAAGGATATATACGTAATTATTAGTCTTTGGAGGGATATATACGCAATTCTCCCATCTTTTTTATGGGATATAAAATAATTAGGCGTTTTACAAATCACCTTTTGTACGTAAAAGAAGCAAGTGCTCATACCCCAACATAATTGTAGTGTTAAATATAGTGAAATGTTTTTAGAGTACCTCAACATAGTTTCACACTTTCACATATATGGATTTGTTCTTTCTAAGATGCGGTTGTTTATTAAATTAAATGGTTTGAAAATATATTTATTTTAAATGTTTTCTTTTTTTTTTTTTTTTTTTTTAATTCCCACTTAATTAGTGGGTCTAATCTCTCTTTATTGAATAAGAGGCTAAACTAGACATTCTACATTTACCACTAAAAAAAAAAAAAAAAAAAAAAAACTTATAGTGCGTTTGGTATCCCACTATGATAATAAATCTATGATTTTGAAAGTGATTAATGTTGTTTGGTTGTTTATGGGGTCTACCAAAATGGAATGAGGATACCCATGATATGTGGGTTTCCTCATAGGAGTATGATTTGGTGGGTATGTGGATACCCATAAAATTGATATCTACATACCCATTTCCATTCCACTTTATTCTCAAATCTCAAACCTATACCTATAGTGATTCCATCAAGCATACCAAACGCACCCTTAGTCTCTTAATTGAGAAAGAAACGTTTTTGAAAACCTCCCAATAAGAAAAACTAAAAGCTTGGCCTACTCATTAAGTGAAAAAAAAAACACCCTTAGTCTAGGCTGGTAACATGAAATGTCTCTAGGATTTACAAACAAACACGATACAAGAAGCAGTATATCTGATACCACTGTTTATGGAACTTCAAGCATTTTATTAAAAGGAGGCCGAAATGTAGATAGTTTAATTCAGGAAGGCCAAATTAATAATCAATTCTACGATGACTTTATAACCTTATGGCAAGCTATGTTTACGCATGGCACCAAAGTCTCATCGGGCATTGCCCTTTTTTGTCTCTATAAAAATCCGTCTATGCTTAAAAAAAACACTAACATTGCTTTCTCAAATTTTATTTTTGAAAGAAGAGAAAAGAAGTGGGAAGAAAATAAAATAAATTCGTGTTCCCTAAGTTTTTTATGAAATATATTTTGAAGAAACATAAATCAAAGAAGAGAGAGAAATTTGACTAAACTTCTCTCCAAAACTTTTTTCCCAAAAGTGGGATGATTTGGAGAGAATTTATATTTGGAAGCTTTTAATAAATATAATTACTTAAATAACCTAATATAAAACATAACTTTTGAATATAATAAAGGGTATAATTGTAAAATCATCGGTTATCTCTTTTTTTCTCTCCTAACTCGGGAACATAACATAAAAAATTAAATTTCATTCATCTCCTCTTCTTTTCTGCCCATTTTTAACTCTTCTCTTCTTTCCTTTCATCTCAAAAACTTGGGAACAGAGTGTAAAGACCAAACGCGATACAAGTATAAACTAGCTCCTCATCACGTAAGAGCATCTCCAATGGGGTATTTGATGAAAAGCTTTTCAATATTTAAAAAAGATTTTCAAAAGCTTTTTATTGCATGAAAAGACTTTTTGAAATATTTGAAAGAAAGACTTGGCAGGTGCCAAGCATTTGAAGAAAATACTTTTTATTTTTGCAAACATTGTAATAAATGTATCAAGACAAAATAACTTTAGCATTTATTGCCATAAATGCATCAAGTCTTTTATGACTTGATGCATTGTTAATGCTCTAAGCTTCCCTGCCGCTGTGACAAAATAAGTATTTCATCATCTATAGCGAGCAACCTTCTCATACCTTGAATCTATTCGTAAAAGAATTTTTTGAAGTAAAAAAGTAAACATGTTACGTTTGTAAAAACATTATGTGAATTATATTTGTGGTGTATATATACATTTGTGATGGTTAATTTGCTTCATGATGTATATATTTCTAGAGTAAACTTGACAATTCAAAACCAAACTGGTCTAAATGAGTTTATATAATACGGAGTATCGTGATAACTTGTTCGTTCATGTTAATGTTTGTTTTTCAAAAGAAGCATTTTTTTCACTTTTGTGTGCAAGCAATAAAAAGAAAAAAAAATACGGTTTTTTATCTCTTATATCTGCAAGCGGAAAAAGAAAATGAAAAAAACGTGTATGTTTATTTTTTAGACATACGAGGCAAAAATAATTTTTTTGCTCTTCAATTTTGTAGATCCATTTTTTGTCTGATTATCACTTCTTGTATCTTAAACATTTAAATCCACCTCTTCTTTCGTAAACATGATTTTACAGATCAGACATAAAACATCCGAAAAATTAAACGCAACCGAGATTGTGCTTTCAATATATTGGGCCGAAAATACTCATATACTAGCCCATGATCCAGATTATACTAATGGGCCTTACAGAAAAAATCCTGCATATTTACATTTTCAGTCCCTAATCTTCAAATAAACTTTCATTTTTCCCACAACTAGTTTCTGAAGGTCTCAAGAATGGCGACATTTCTTACATCAAGAACAAGAAATGTCATCTCATCATTCTTCACTGTAAGTTACTCCCACTAGTTACAATGATTTTTATATATTTTATATTATATAGGCTTTTAGTAATTAACTTTTTTTTTTTTTTTTTTTTTTGGGTGAGAATTGTTGGGTTTTTGTTTTAATTTATGGGTTTTAGAAATTGGGTTAAAAGAGTTAGTAAAAATGCAAAAAGTTACTATCTTGGTAAAAAAAGAAAGAAAATCTTGAAAGTAGGTTAATTATGTGTTTTGGATTGCTTGTTAGCTTATTGTGTTTAAGTTTGAGTTTTGACTGTAAATAGAAGCAAATTAGCTGTGATTAGTTTGCGAAAAGGCGTTTAGAATTGATTATTAGAAAACGGCTTAGTGTGTTTTTTGTATGCTGATAAGTTGTTTGGATGGAAAGAGAATCTGGTTGTTTTAGAGTGGAATAAGCATTTTTAAATAAGCATATTGGTACCTGCTTGAAATAAGCAGTTTTAAATAAGCACATTGGTACCTGCTTGAAATAAGCAGTTTAAAAAAGCATAATGGTACCTGCTTGAAATAAGCAGTTTTAAATCTGATTATAGCAAGCATCCCCTTAGGCGACATGAGCAGTTTGTGTGTTGCTTATTTGGATTTTGAAATATATTACCTCTTAGATCGTATTGTGTAACACTAGCTCAACTGCTTATCTGATTATTGTGTTTTGTTACAATTGATTATCTGCTTTTGCTTATTTCAAAAAGCATAGGCAGTTCTCATGAGCTGTCTTGATTACCCAGTTTTGAATTTTTGAGCGATAAGCTTGAGGGTAGCATATGCAAAACTGATACTGTAGTTTGGTTACTCCAGCGAGTAATACATTTAGAAAATGCAATCCCAAACACCCCCTAAACTGCATTTTTATATTGAATCTGACATTGTGATGTATGGACCGCGATAGCTGCTTACTGTATAGCATAGTTGCTCATATGTTTATGATTTTACTTGGAGTGATATGGTGGTTGATTTTTGTCGTTCTTTCGTTTATGTCATTTTGGTGTACTGTGTGATTTGCAGGAGAGATGGTTTAGTGTGTTGGCTTACCAAGACCATTTGGTACATAAGACTAGTCCTTTGATTGTTGGCGATCTTGCTAAAACAACAGATGGGTTAAGGGCTTCATTTTCAACGTGTGCTGTGTCAACCCACAAACCCATGGTAAGGTTTACTGCTGTTAAACAAATGTCTGTAGTTGAGTTCCTTTAAACCTAAGTACCTAACAATTAGAAAGTATCCCGATGATAAGATAACCAACGCATGCCAGAAAGTGTTATGTTTCTGTTCAGTGTCCCGTATTATGCTGTTTTGTAGTATGATATTCATCTGTTATGGTCCCACTGATCCAATTGCAAATGCCATTCATTTTGTATTATTTCTACAAAGACATGAGTTGTCATGTCTGATAATTGTCATCATGGTAACGTGTTATGTTTTTGTAATAGATCCTCAACAAAACCGTCATCTTGCCCGTTTGTTCCCTAAGGGTGCGTGTATGGGTACAGCATTGAATTAGTTGGCGAGTGACAGGTGTGTACTAGTTTAACGGATAAAGCCTGCGCAAGTCCATTACGCCTGTTTTAGCCTTCTTAGGTTTTAGACTTATAGCTTATTTCTATTTAGGCTTTGGCTGTTTCTTAACACTGATCGTGTTCATGACAACACTTAAATAACTAATAATCACTGAAGCCTACTGTGTGCTAGGAGGGAAACTCGTACACATGAAAAATCGGTGCTCTCATCTTGAATTTGGTTGTAGATGGTTAGAATGTGATAGGAGAGTAATATAGTCCATGATAGTTGCATACTGGGAGAAAATTCTATTAGGAATGAAAATGTGAAATAATGGCTCGTAAAACTAAAGGTTCGAACAACAATGATATTGATCGTAACTTGTAGACCTAGGTGGAATGAAACTTATCTATGCTGTTTAACTTTACGAGAATTTCATGTATGATACTCTTGTTTGCCTTGCAAAAGATTGAAAGGATGCTCAAGATACATGTGACAAGCTGGTTTTTAATGCGTTTTTTTTTTTTTTTAAAAAGTTGAACTTATCTTATAAGGCGAGTTAGATTTTCTATGGTGCTCGCTAGTCCTTATCTTACTACTTATGATTTACTTTCATTAGTATGTCAACTTAAGATTGACTTGACTAATTGGTAATATTTTGGAGATAACGTTGTCTCCACCATGGCTAATGGTATGTTGGAAAATTTTGACCGGTTGGTAGTTAATGGTATCATGGTCGTGGTGATATTTCTTGCATGTCTCATGTACCCGCACCAAAGTTTTTGACACGGTGTATAGTAGATAAAGCTTCATCTTATAGATACTAGAAATAAACAAAAACTGTTACCAACTTTAGTTTGTATCTAGGATATAGAAGTGTCTATCATAACCATAATGCCATTAAGTTCCTACAAGTAGCGGTCAAACTTTCCAGCATACCCTTAGCCATAGTTGATATACTGAAGTCCGTATATAATAGCCACATAGTCAATTCAATCTAAAGATGACACACTCATGTACAGAATTTTTATGAAGTAACTTCAACTGGTCACAAATATATCGAGCTACCTTCCAAATTTTTAGCACATAGCAAACAAACATGCACTATGTTGAGTTCACCTAGTACTACAACCTAGGATCAATTCTTTTGTTATTCGAGCTTTTGGTTGATGAGCCATTTCATCATTTCACTTAGACGTTGCTATCCATTATCCAACATCATCACGTTTTTTTTTTTTTTTCAAATTGCTTTATAACATCCAAATCTTCTTGCACAACAAAATTCAAGATACGAGTAGCACGTCTCATTAATAATGGGTCTCTTCCAGCAATTGATGCTCTGTGGTGAGTAGTGTCTTGGGAGTTGCCGTGTAAAAAAACCCATCTCAGGATGGTCATACCCTAAATGGGTATAATCTAAAAGGCTAAAAAGAGTGTTCTGACGGATTTATTTATCATTAACAGTGCATACCCCGGCAATTTAGTTTTTATTTTGTACCCGTATCCATGGGTGAAATTTGCTGTTCTACCCACCCGGTTAAACCCAACCGGTATATGCAGCTTTGGTTCTCTACTCTCGCACTGGCATCTTTAAACCCAACCGGTTACAATTTAAATAATATTCATGTGAGTAATGTTTCCTATTTTCAGTGCGTGTTATCTCGATTTGATGGCATTAAAATTTATCTTGAAACTTAATAGGCAGAAAGTAAGGATTGATGTGAACGTGGTTATCAAAATGCATCTTGAAAAGTTAAAGAATACTTGTTGGTTTTTACGTTGTGAATTAGTATGTTCTATCAATATGTAACGTTGGTGTTTCTCCAGGTATTGGATGTACCCTCCAGCATTCCTGATGAGAAATATAAACCACTCCGAGATCAGGTCTTAATTCAACTTCTTTTTTCTTAACTTTTTCTAACCGTTTGGTATTACAGTATCATTTTAATGGATCCTTAACCTTTTTTCGCTTTTCTTTTTAACTCCAAGAGTATCAGTTTTCGCCAAAGAACTGTCAAGATTTATTTAGATCATGGGGTTGTACTGCTGATGAGACATCACAAATCTTTGAACGTATGCCATCTCTCCACAAAGCAAAGCTCGATAAACTCCAACCCAAACTCAAAATTCTTTTCGATCTCGGTTTCACCTCTTCAGACTTGGTCAAGATCATTAGCTGTAGACCTCGGTTTTTAAGATGCAGAATCAGTCACTGTCTTGATGAGCGCGTTAAGTACTTGGAAATTTTATTTGGTTCAAAGGAAACACTTCAAAAAGCCATTCTTAGAAATCCTTCTATTCTTACTTACGATTTGAAAACAATGATTAAACCCACTGTTCAGTTATACAAATCCATGGGTATAACCGGGGATGATTTGACGTTAATGCTTCTATCTCGCCCTACCATAATCCCTCGAACCTCATTAAGTGCTGAAAAGCTGGAGTACATTAGAAAAACTGGTATATCTAAAGATTCAAAAATGTACAAATATGTGGTCACCCTTATGGCTATTTCACGCGTTGAAACCATCCGTGAGAAAATAGCAAATTTGGAGAAATTCGGGTTCACAGAAGATGAGGTGTTACGTCTAGTGGGTAGGTCGCCACTTGTTTTGACTTTATCAGTTGACAAAGTTCAAAGAAACATGACCTTTGTGGTGGCCACTATGAAGCTACCTGCCAAGGTTGTACTAAGTCGGCCTTTTTTGGTTTATAATAATTTGGAACTAGTGATGAAACCTCGTGTGATTGTTGCTGGGAAGATTGTTGATATGGGTTTGGTTCCGCGTATTGAAGGGCTTAGACTGTTTACAGCTTTAAGGATGACGGAAAAGAGATTTATAAAGGCGTTTATTAACTGTCACCCTCCTGAGATTGCAAAGGAGTTGAAGGAATGCTATGTCGATGCAAAACATGTTAAACGCTTAGCTGAAGAGTCGAAAAAGATTTGCCATAAAGGCTTTCCTTTTTGAAACAGGCGAAGACACGAGCATTGAAGTTTTGTACTTTGTAGTTTATTTTAACTTGTTTTGTAATTTGAGAATAGCAAAGAAGATAGTTTTACATTGCCATAAATTTAAAGATTATTATTTTTTCATGGCTTAATTTTTAATGTAAAGTCATTTTGTTGTTCTGGTGGGATCCATAAAGATTTTATTTTATTTATTTATTTTATTTTTTGCATAAAAGAGATCAGAATTTAAACATGCCGCGTTTTACTGGGAAGGATCGAACCATGGGAAACCAGAACAACTCTGAACGTTAGGATAGATAACGGAGGATCACTTGAGCGAATTGACCGAAGGGACTTCATGAACAACTATGCCCGAGAATTAATGAATTGTGATATAGCGCCGAATAAGTAACAACTCTATTCCCGACTTGAAATCCATTAAAGGACTTTAAGGTAGATAAAATAGGGTCCATATTTTGATATTGCATTCTTAAGTTTTTGTGGACTTTCTAATGTTTATATGAGTTGACCCTGGAAGTGGTTCAGGTTCTAGGTCTTTTCCAATAACCCATAAACATTGTATATCAAAAGACTAATTGCATCTAAAAGTAACCAACTTGGTCAATTTTAATACATGTATTAGGCAACCAATTTTGTATGAAAATGGAACATTGTTCAAAAAGTCTTCACACTGTGTGTAATTCTAACTGGCTATCGGACAAACGGGCAAAGTGACGATGTGTTGGTAACTTTGACCATGTTTCACCTTTTACTTAATGGAGGGTTATTGTGTTATGCTAACGCTCAAAACATGCTGGTTAGCTCTAAATTCAGTTCTCCGTCTAGTTCCAGAAATCATAAACATTGCCACAAAAGACTACAAGGTACAAAAATCGCTCAAAACATGTTGGTTAACCCTGAAATTCAGTTCTGCGTCTACTTCCAGAAACCATAAACATTGCTACAAAAGACCAAAGGAATAAAAAGTAGCAGACTTTTAATGAAGTTTTTAGGTAACCAAACTCACAGGCATGACCACTATCAAACTTTAAGAAGCGTAAAGCTATGGTATCTTGACCTGGTTACTTGTTCACTTTAACTACAATTGACTTTTTCGTGATGCTAATGTGCAGTATGCTAACCAGCTTTTAAAGGCCTGAGAAATGGTCAAATGGTTAAAAGTCTTGACGCGAGCTAATCAGGTTGCTCGGTTAAAATGCTGTCGTTTTGCTCACGTTGAGCACATGTGACTTTTTCTAGTATGACGCTAATGTGACATTGTCATGGGAACTGGCATATGCTAAACATCTAAACTAGCTATCTAGAACTTTAATCTAAAAATTTGAGACTGAGTGGTCATTCTGGGTGAAATGTTAATTGCCATACTACGAAAAGAGAACACAATCCACAAGAACAATAAAACGAAAGCAGTAGTTAAATAAAGGGAACTAGAAACAACTACAAAAGGTGTAGAATGTGTTATCAACAAAAACACTATAAATACAAGAACCACAAGAGTACTCAATAGGAAGCCATATCTGTTTATGTTTTCTCGTAGCTTATTTGTCCTTTGAGCAATGTCAAGAAATTAAAGATGATAAAAAAAAACATATAACAACAAACTGTTTAGATCATTTTGGACAAAAATCTATCTATCAAAGATAAGTTATTAGATCCTCTAACCCTGAGATAGACGACAACTTAACGAAAATATACTCAAGACCTTTCAAGAAATCTTTAATCTCAAGTAAAAATCTGTTCTTTTCCCCTGATTAACAATGAAAATTGATAAGAAAAAAAAAGATAAACTTTTGTTTGGATAGTTGAGTTACCCATGATCAAGAATCATATGCCCATGAAAACACCAACTTCAGCAGCCCATCACGGCACAATTGTACACAAAGTTGCTCGACTGCTTCCGCCCAAGCATCGTCCAACGAGGCGGCCCGTCTCTTGGGACCCATGAATTCACTTCAATGAACCCAGCCCCACTAGTTCTCGGCCCACCAATAACGATTACACGATCACCACAACCTCTAAATGCTATACCCCAACCATTCATTGAATCTGCTCGTTCGGGCAATCTTCCAACGGTCTCCCATTCTTTCCTCTGCTTATCGTACTTACGCACCTCCATATCGACACAATCAGCAGCATACAGTTCATTATCAACAACTGCTACTAGTGGTGGTGCCTCAGCTGGCGCGTTGGCAGCTTCAATGGGTCTCACGGGTGACATATTCGGGATTTCTGTCCATACCGAGTAGTTAAATCATATTCTTCACCACAAGTTAATGGCCTTGGTTCAGTCCCTCCAACACCTCCAATAACATAAAACTTATTATCCATAAACACGCCGGAACACATTTTCTTGGTTTCAGCATGTTTGGAAGCGTTTCCCAAGATCCTGACTCGCTGTTATAAAGCTCAGCTGAGTTCACAATCTTTCCACTCGGGTCAACCCCACCGGCTACAATTGCTATCTCACCAAGGCTCGCGGAACCAAATAAACATCTGGGCTCGTTCATTAACTGCCCCAACGACCATGAGTTGGTCAATAAACTATACTTATATATTACATGATCAAGAACTTCTTTACCTAGTACAAGTAACTCTGTACCGACTGCTAAAGACTCTTTATCAGAAAACTGGAAGCATGTGTTGGATGACATTGTCGGAAGACGCATCCAAAGCTGATTAATAGGATCAAACGCTTCCCATTGGACTAGATGGCAAGAAAAGTATACCCAATGCTCGATTATACCATTCTTTCTTCTTAGTCTATAAAGTTCTCCGCTCCTAATGAGGTCACGAAAGCTACTGTTTAGCGATGCTAAAGACCCGTAAGTGGATCTTGAGCATTTGAGCAAACAACTAATGGAATTGTCTCGACCAATGGAATGGATCAAAGAACTTGAATCCGAATCATCACTACTGTGACGACGTTGATTACTATTTGAATGATCGATAGGGACTAATGTAAGATCAAGAAAGCCTAATCCAAGCTCAAGATTATCATAACCACTGGACTGCTTGCAAATCTTTCTAGCGTGGACGACTTCTTCATCTTCGAGTTCCAAAGGCCTTTTTTCATGTGATTCGATCCTTTCGATCCTGCAGTTACTCATAAACCAAGTATTCTCCCTTTTGCTAGTAAAGCTCGAAACCATAAAAGACCTCTCTTCCAGCATACCTTCTTATATCAAACCGAAAACTACTCAAAACCTCTTTTACACCCCTGAAGAACCCGAACAACCCTGATCAAGATTCCACCCAACCCAAAAGACTAAACCTTTACACAAATCCTGAAATCACCCAAATCACGATTTTCGCAATCTTAATGAATCCAACCCAAAGATCAAAACTTTACGCAACCCTTTATCGAACCCTATTGAATCCTAATCAAGATTGAAACTTTATTGCAGTTTGATCACCAATCAAGAAACTTTCACAACTGAAATCACAAATTTCCAAAAATAGCATCAAATTCAAGATCTAAATCAAATTCACTATCTAAAAATAGAAAGCATCATCAACAACACAATCAAAACTAATCCAAATATAGCAAGAACATATTAACATCAAATCACTAATAATCAGATCCCTTAATAAACACAAATCAAACTACATAAAAAAAAATAAAAAAAAATAGATCTAATTAAAATTAAACAAAATAAACAAAAGGGTATTTAACTTACCAATTAATAAACACAAATCAAGCTTCAAAATCTGTTAATTCATCAATACATCAATTCATCAAATTTCTTTATCTCTGCAGACAAAAAAAAAAAAAAAAAAAAAATTTTTTTTTTTTTTTTTGAAAGTGTGTGTGTGGGTGTTTATATTTCTATATCTCTCTCCCTCTAGAAATATATAAAGAAGCAACAAAAAAATTTGTGGGTTGTTATTTTTATAAAAGCTTGTTATTCATTTCTATATATACATGTTATGTTATGTTATATGTATAGAGAGAGAGAGGGGGGGAGAGATAAAGGGTGGTCGGAGAAGGGTGGTTGATGGTGGCGCGTGGGGTCCACGTACAGCTGTGTGTGTGTTTTTATTTTTATAAAGTTTGTGTCGAGTCGCCGCCGTGTTCGACTGTTTTTATGGGGAGGGAGAGGTGACTGGGAACCGGTTATAGCCGGTCTTTACACGTGTTATATTTTATTATTACAGTTTTTTTTCTTTCTTTTTAAATACCACCTGAAACTACTCTTACGAGACAAAAAATACACAGTTTAATAAATG
This sequence comes from Chrysanthemum lavandulifolium, assembly GCA_022545495.1. Taxonomy (NCBI): domain Eukaryota; kingdom Viridiplantae; phylum Streptophyta; class Magnoliopsida; order Asterales; family Asteraceae; genus Chrysanthemum; species Chrysanthemum lavandulifolium. The sequence continues at coordinate 46,684,273 of CM040241.1, read as the reverse complement.
CATTTACTTTTTAATAACTAAAACATTATTTTACCCTTTGACGATTATTTAATGTTTCATATAGTTTTGTAAATAGCAATTTTGATTAATGAAAATATAGTAAACTTAAGCAATTCCAACTACTATATATAGTTGTGAATATTTAATTTAGGATAAACTGAAAAAAAAAAATATTGACAATAAAATTAAGACGAGAAAGTAATAGCTTAGTTCCAAAATAACTGTCTCCCGAAAAAAACATATTGTGTTATAAAAACATAATTATTAGTGGCTTTTATTACTCAAAACTAATTAATTTATGATTGTTCTAAAGTTTGTAATAATAATCTTAAAATAAGTTAATATAATAAACTTGATATAAATTAGATTTATACTTAGAAGGGGACAACTAAATTGAAATAAACAAAAATGAAATTTGCACAATAAAATTGAGACAGATGGAGTAATGTTTTTTAAAAGGTAATCAGATGGCATGGTGGTCATAAAGGATTAAGATTAAATGTTGGTGTGTATTTTTAGTTGTGATTAGGGTAGGGCCAAAAACTGTTTTAAGCAAGTTTTCAAGATCGAGATTTTATTATGGATTGTTTTAGTCTTTGTAAGATCGGAATCGTAAGATCGTATTCAATATTGATTGTATAACAAATTCATGAAAAAAAAGAGTTTACAAAGTTCTAATAATGTGAAAATGCAACGCGTAATGATTTAAAATACTAAAATATATAATCGGTGATTAAGAACATTGAATCTTTTAATCTAAATATCTATATATTTTACTCTTATAAAACATTTATAATTATGCACGCCTATTTTATTGTTTTACTGTAATAAAATTCATTCATTCATACTTTATTAGTTAGCTAATTAAAGGGAAGTAGGATCCAGATCTTACTTAAGATCATATACTTTTTAAGTTCCTATAAAAGATTGACTCGTTTTTGCTTAGCGGGATCGTAAAATCAGAAAATCTTAAAAGTTAGATCGAGATCTTAACAACTATGATTTCAAGATTGATCCGTTCAAACCGCCTACATTGGAGTAAAACAATGTCTTTCATACCCACAAAGCACTTATGACTCAAGTATTTTATAAGTTTTTGGTTTTCATGATCAAATCAATTGTTGTAGCTACAGGGTGGTAGATGTAAAAAGTCGTAAATGATCAGAGATTAACCAATGAAACCGCGTACATAAAAATAAAAATGCTCGCACTTACCAGATAGGGATAAACTTAATAGTTTACATTCACATTGTAAAGTCTTTTGTTTTTGGTTTTATTTTATTTCTATGTAATTTCTAGTGGTGTGCTGAGTTTTATTTTTGGAGGGTTGATTCGTGTACGTCTCTAAAGCCGTTTAAGTCCTCGAATATTTAGTCGGCTACTTTAAAGTTAGGAGAATTTCTTTTCGTTTGTCTTATACTCGTATTTACATTAATAAATGAATTTTGTAATAATTTTGCAAAGCTATATTATTTGCTTTCAACAATATGTCTTAGAGCTTATTTATTATAATTAGAATTAGGAGAGTTTTGTGTGACTTATTTTTGAGCTTTAGAGCTTATTTATTATAATTATAAAATTATTAGCTTTCACATAAATATATAAAAATTGGAAAAATAGACAAATAAAAAAATATATCAAATCAAATTAAATTTATGTAAAGCTTACACTAACACCTCCTAAACCAAGACTGCAATAGTGTAACCAATTGTGTTAACTTTGTCAAAAACCCTATTTCTCTCTAATGGCGGACGACTGACTCCTCTACCTCCCTTTTCTGATCCGATTAATTCTTTTCCTACTGATTATAACGCCTTATAATGCTCAATTATTACTGTTTAATCGTTGATTATGATGTTATAAATGCTCATTGTTTGGTTATTGATTTGCTAGGGTTTAGGGTGTCGTCATTTTCTTTAGGGTTTGTCGCGTGTTGTTTATACCTTTACTACACTCATTATTGGTCCATTTCACAATTAGTGTTCTCATATGGAAGACGGCTATGGCTTATTTTATGTGATGCTAAAACCTTAACGATTTAGTTAGGGTTTTTTCCTTGTTCGCTATTGTTTATGATGTTGTTGTTTGTTGTTTGTGTATTGTTGGTCATCAGGTTTGGTTTTTTTGTTTTTGTGTTAATGGAAAGCGGAATATTGGGTGCGAGAGGGAGTGGTAATGAGAATAAGGGAGAGAAAACTAGTTTGGCCAATCAAACTAGGGAAAAGAATGTGGAGTTGATGAGTAGCGTTGCTACACGGTTGAAGAAAATAGAGGGTATGGGGTTGAATGCTGAGATACCCATTAAATCGAGACGTAACGTTTGGTTTTTCACTGAGACTACAATGGATGATGGTATCTCAGGGTTGTATAATATGCCTTTTAAAGAGGTTGTCGTGTCGGTGTAAGTGATACTAATGTAGCTACTGATGTGTCAAAGGAGACAACATGTGAAAAACTGGACCCCAAGATTAATGAACCTGTCAGCTTGGAAACTAATGCTTCGAATGCTACTAAGGCCAGTTTTGGTGTACATAATGTGGGGCAGGATGAATCTGTTGTGCATGGTAAAGGCCAAATCAAGAATCTACTCATAATACTTATGGAATGGGTGTTTTGAAACCTAATGGTAATGGAGGTACGTCGTTTGCTTCCATGTTCAAGGATCATACGCCCAAGAAAACGGTCAAAATTTCTGAATTAAGGAATGACGAGAGTGTTGATGGCGCGCATGTAGCCATTCCTTGGCAATCGGTGGAGGAGGTTAGTACTCATTTTGATAATACCTTGTATGGGGTATTTTAATGGCAAACACCTTGCTTTCCTATATTCGAAAATTATGTAAAAAATACTTAGGCGAAGTTTGGGTTGGAACGTGTGATGCTTTGCAATGGGTTTTTCTTTTTTCAATTTGCTACCAAGACGGGTATGAAACAAGTTTTGAAAAATGGCATGTGGCTTATTAGGTTGGTTCCCATTGTCTTGAATATTTGGATGCCTAATACAGTTTTAAAAAAGGACGAGATCACCACGGCTCCGTGTTGGGTTCAATAAATACCCAAACCCTTAAACTATGATTTGAATAGAAAATAACCTAAGTGTTTAATCCGTTAAACACAATCGGTCATTGAGCGATAGTCTCGGTGAGCTATCTTGAGACACTTAGTATGAGGCGAAGAAGGAGCCTCTCACTCTGCAAGCGGAACTTAAAGGTGAAGACTAATTCAAGAAGAAGATAGTGGATTCGGTGGTGATGACAATAACTCACCGAATCCCTACGACTCTCTCCAACTGTTAATCATCAAGACAAATGAAGAAAGAGATCGAAGGCTTTGAAGACCGAAGAATGAAATTTGGATAAAGCGGGAAAGTTTTACCTAGATAAAACTAAGTCCTCAAGTGTTTATCCATCCATACATGGTCACAATCTTCTAAGATCATATCTTTCCATTTATAGTAGCGCGATTCTCACAAAGGAAATAGTCTCGCCTACTATAAATAGAAGGTGAATAATGTGAATCCTTCAAGATTCATGTTTGCTAAGATCTATGTTTTTGTCTTCTAAGTTAAAGTAAAATATCATACTTGTATAAATAGCATAAGAAGAAGAGTGAAAGTTTGAAGCTTGTGAATTGTAAAACACACACACACAAGCCAACTTTTCACTCCTCCAATCAACTTTATCCTTGAGCTAGCTTAGTGGGTTCTAGAGTTGTGCTCGGACTTAGCTTTGAGCTTAGAGAGTCACCCCAAACCTTGTCATTTCAATCCCAACTACTATTCGCAAGTACTTGGGTAGCGTATTCTTTGATTAACTTCTAATAAGAATATGATGTTGAAAATACTACGTGTTTTACTTACATTACTTTCGATCATTATTCACGTTAAATTTGTTTTAAGTACTTAATTGTCTTTAAGCGATAGTGAATAGGGAACAACAAGTGGTATCGAGCAAGGTCGATTATAAAACTTTTATAAAACCTTAAGCCGCTCTAAACTGCTTTTAAATCGGGATCTCTATGGTGGCCGATGTACCCAACTAGTCGATAAAAGGGTTGGGCTTTTTCAATTGTTGCCCTAGACTTGAAGTTGGCAAATTCAACAAATGGAAAAAGCGTATGCTTTGCTATTTGATTGGATGGAACCTTATTATATCAAGTGTATAAATGAAGGTCCATTTGTCCCAAAGACTTCAAGGTTTGCCCAAGCACAAGCTCGGTGGACCAGGATGAAAGGAGAGTGGTCAACCGGGACCAAAGACTCAAAAGTATCATCATATCTTGCCTTCCCGATGATATAATGGAGTCGCTTATAAGTATGTCTGACTAAACAAACTGGGATGACCTAGTCCATAGCCATGAAGGCCCATCCGATACCAAGGAAAAGCAGGATAATGGACACGAAACTTGAGTACAATACCTTGAGGGCTGGGGACTCGAAACACTCTCTCAAACTTACACCGTTACAAAACCCTTTTAAATGAACGGCTAATGATGGTGTTAAGTTGTCGAAACATGAGATTAATGTTGGTTTTGTCAATTGTCTTCACGAGAAGTGGTAAACTTCTCTCGGGGACTTAAAATGCAAATCATATCCAAAACCTTGATCTTCACGAAATTTATGGGAAATTTGTCTATGAGGAAAACCTCATCAGCAGACGATACCACGACTTAAAGAAGTCTCGGGATGTCAAGAAGTCCCGACCACCACCTCACCTATGTCAACCGCTTTCTTTTCTAACAATGTGGTTCAAGATTTTCAAGAAAACTACGATGAGCGAGCGATGAGAGATCATGTGAGGAGTACCTAAATGACCGAATGTTGAATTTCGGAAAGGGCACTCCTTGCAAACTCTCAAAGGTTTATTAAAAGAAACAAAGGTTTTCAACGCTAAAGCAAATGAGGACCTTGAATGCTTTAAGTGTCACAAAGAGGTCATTTTCAAAGGACTGTTTTCAAAAACAATTTACGAACCCTCTTCTGGACCATCAAGCTCAAATCATTCCTCGGGCTTTACAAAATTTCAACCTAAAATCTATCGGTCTCATCAAAACTTTCAAAATAAATCGACCGTAACAAAACAATAGATTTTGAGGTTAAGTGCAGGAAAATCAAAGCTAAGCTTGCATTGCTTGAGGCCGATCCTCGAGACCAAAAGTGTTCAATCCGTGCGGGGTAAAAACAAAGGTCTTGTTCTTTGAATCTTTCGACTAGGATGAAGAGCCGGTCTCATCGGATGACGAAATGGTCCATGTCGGTAGACCGATGGCCCTCTCATAGGAAGACAAGCTAGGCGTTGGAAAGAATCATGCGAGAAATGGAGAATGGGTTAACATCACAATGAAGAAGGTAAATATTCTACTTTCTATGGATGATGACTACGATTGGCGATCTTATATGAACTATATCAATGTTGACCTTAAGTTTGTAGAAGAGCGATTAAATCTTTTTCTAAGTTCAACAAGTTAGGTTTTGAATTGAATAAGTGTAGAGATGAATTACTTACTGTTTAAACAAGCTAAGCTTGAGGTCGTCACTTTACAAATTCAAAATCTTGAACTAGTCAAAAGAAATCGTGCTCTTCAGATGAACTAAAAGGGAAAAGATATCATTGAAGGTTGGATGCTAAGAATCCAAGGGTCTTTGATGTTGTGGGTGCCCCGGTAGCAAAAGAGAGTCATAGGTGAACACCATCTCACCGACTCTGCAACAAAGACCGAGTCCTAAACCATTTGTGTGCGGTGGCATGATTACCAAGATGTTGACTATTCCCGAGCCGGTGATTGGATTGAAAGACTTAATCACGAGAGTAAGCTTCCAACTTTGACTCAGGAAAATTCTAGAGCACGAAAGTCAAGCTCTAAAGAGCATACTTGGACTCTCGATGTGTCTAGTAGCTGAACACATCTCTCGAGTTTGAAGATGAATCTCAAGCACCACTTCCAACTTTGGAACCTCTTGAGTCTTGATCCTAGCTCGAGCTTACTCCATTACATTACAATCCATACTCTCCTAAAGAAAGGTCCGGACTTGGTAGAACCATTACGAAAGAAAATCAAAACCAACTCAACAAGAATCCACCCCCACCGGAAATTCCACATCCTCTGTCCCAGCTGAAGCCGATCAGATTCAAGAATCGATGAACTTGTGAGGAAGCTAATCGACAAAATGGAATCTATTGAAAAGGTCCACTGAACCAATCAAGGAGATAAAGTCGACTTCCTCTGGTTCCTCAAAGTCAAAAGCCACCACCAAAAACAAGCGTAAGTGTGATCTATGCCACTATACGGTCATACCATCGACAATTGTTATAGAATCCTTTTTGCATGATCGTAAAAGGATGATCACAGGACCGCCGACCACTTGCAATATGTGAGCTCTCGGTCAAGAAAACTACACAAAAGTTGGTCATCAAGATGCTTCTTCATCTAAAGCTCAAAATTGAGAGTAAAGCCTTTTCCTCCTCACGCGCGTGGCTTTAATGATCATCGCCATACGATGATTGTCTTATGAACATATGTTGTGATATTTGCGGTAACACGACCATAAGACATCTCGACATGACAATGTCATCCATGCGGAGAAGTTCAAAACAACCAAAATCCACCGAGTCATCCTCGGTCTCTAAATGCAAAACACATGGTAGCTCATTGCACTCCACCAGCGACCATGAATCGATTGCTCAATTCAAAGAGACCATGAGACCCAAGCCCACTAGTAAGTGGGTCAAGAAGAAACTAATTCGCCATTACTACTTGTGCGAGACATGCCGGGGAACCTATCGGCATCTAGGCAATGGATGCTCAAGCATGATGGTGTGAAGGAATATCTGCACAAGTATGTAAAGGAACCGAGGCTCAAGGTAGTATTTGGTGATAACTCATCATGTCCCACGAAGGTTATGGTTCGATGGCGCAATGGAATAGTTTTCTCTAGGATTGCTTATGTCAATGGTCTCAAATACAATCTCATCGATGTCGATCGGCTATGTGATGCTAAGTACATTGTACAATTCAATGACAAACAAGGTACCATTTTCAATGCCAACAAGGAAGTTGTGTTGATTGCTCTAGGAGAGCGATGTTTATGTCTTAGACATGTCAACCCTCTCTAAAGATGGAACTCGCTCTTTGCCAAAGCCACTGAAACTATCAATTGGGTGGCACAAGAGACTCTCACACTTAAACTTCAAAAACATCAACAACTTGGCAAAACAAAACAAGGTCCTTGGCTTACCATCAGGTGTTTGCAAAGACAAACCATGCTCGACTGTGAAAAAGCAAACATAAAGAGCATCTTTCAAAACCAAGCAAAATTTCTCTATCAAAAGTTGTCTTCACTCTTGCATATGGATCTCTTTGGACCGTCGGTCCTAGATCAATCCAACATGAGAAGTATACACTTGTCATTGTTGATGAGTATTCAAGATACACTTGGGTATACTTTCTTTCCAAAAGAGTCGAGGCTAATACTATAATGTCATTCATCGTGAACATTGAAAACCGAATGACATTACGATTGAAACAAATCGAACCGACAATGGTCTTGAATTTAAAATCTTGAGCTTGAGAGTTTACGTGATGAAGGAATCTCCAAAATTTCTCATCTCCTTATACCCCGAACAAAATGGGGTAGGTGAAAGGAAAAGCAGAACTCTCATTGAGGCTACAAGAACCATGTTAAATGGCTCGACCCTTTCAAAGCATTTACGGGTGAAGCGGTTAAAACTGACTGTTACACTCAAAACAGGTCAATCATTGTCAAAAGACATAATAAAACCTCATATGAGATATTCAAAGGTAGACTCACGACATTAGCTACTTCCATGTGTTTGGATGTCTGTGTTTATTCATAACCACAAGGATCATCTAGGCAAGTTCGATGCTAAAGGCGATGATGGATACTTTCTAGGTTACTCAACGATCTCCAAAGCCTTGAGTATTTAACACTAGGAGACAACAAGTTGAGGAAACCTATCACGTCACCTTTGATGAAAGTATAGAAAGCATCGGGTTTACCAACACTTGATGGAAGAAATAGGAATTGATAACTCATCAAGATATCCTCCGATGAGTACAACATCGAAACCAATTCCTCGTACCAAGGCGATCTTGACATCTCATATTATGTCTTGCCTCACAACCCGTCACAACCAACTATCGGTGAACTCATTGATAATCGATCGGTCCTACAAAGATAGGTAACACCGATCCAAATGATCGTGATCCTGTAACTCAAGAACCTCTACGTAACAAGACACCTCAACGGATGAACTAAATGATCTTGTGGGTCTTGCACCGATCTCACCGATGAACTCGGTGACATCTTCAAGCTCGGATCCCGACCACAAAGTAAGTGGACAAGATCTCGGGACATTGAGCTTGTAAACATCATTGGTGAACCCACCAAGGCATGCTCACTAGAAGCATGGTCGCTAACTTAACTTCAACTTCACCAATGAATGTCTATATCTTGATTACCTATCGAAATAGAACCCAAAAGTGTCAATGAGGCTCTAAAATACCCAAGCCGGGTTCGAGGCTATGAAGAACCGCAGTTTGATAAAACAAGGTCATGACCTTGATCAAATGTCCTCGAGGATGTAGTAGTCATAGGAATGAAGTGGGTTTTAAGAAACAAAGCGGATGAAAGCGGCATTGTCATTAAAAACAAAGCGGACTTGTAGCCAAGGTTCTGATCAACAAGAAGGCATTGACTATGATGAAACATTTGCTCTGTTGCAAGAATGGAAGCCATCGATTTTTCTTGCATATGCAACATACATGAACTTGGGGTCTACCAAATGGATGTTAAAAGTGCATTCTTAAATGGTGATCTCAAGGAAGATGTATATGTTCAAGAACCTCCGGGCTTTGAGGCGGTGAATTCCCGACTATGTCTCAAGAACTTGACAAGGCCCTTTATGGACTTAAACAAGCTCCTGGGGCATGGTATGAAACTCTCACTTTCTTGATACAAAACAAGTTTGTCGAGGAAAGATAGACAACACATTGTTTGTCTATAGAACTCAACAGATGTGATACTAGTCCAAGTGTATGTTGATGACATCATCTTTGGCTCAACAAACTACAAACTTTGCAAGCAGTTTGAAAACCGATGACAAAGAAGTTTGAAATGAGCATGATGGGGAACTCACATACTTTCTTGGACTACATATCGTGAAAAGCGATAAAGGAATATCCACCAGAGAAATACACCATAAATCTCTTGAAGAAATATGAGATATCCGATCGTGCCTCAAAAAGACTCCAATGGTCCCACCTAACAACCTGGGACCCGATCACACTGAATCATCAATCAAACTCATTCCGAGGATTGTTGGCTCATCGATGTATCTAATCGCTTAGACCAGATATCCATTCTCGCCTGCCTAATAGCAAGATATCGATCAATCCTAAAGAATCCCATCTCACCGCAGCCAAAAGAATACTCAGTACTGGGGAACCCCAAGCCTTGGACTCTATTATCCAAAGTGCTTAGGGTTTGATCTCGAGGTTACTCGATTACGATTATCTTGGTACGCAACATGGACTGAAAAGCACCTCGTGGTCCCACAATTTCTTGGAGGAAAACTAGTTTGTTGGAGTGCTAAAAGCAACAATCAAGAGCTATGTCCTCAATGAAGCCGAATATGTAGCTAACAGGATGTTGTGCCAATGTATTATGGATGAAAAGTCAACTCGGTGACTATGACATCCATTACAAATGGTGCCCATCTTCGTGACAACACCGTCAATCTCCAACAACCCGTCCTCCACCAAAGAACCAAACACATTGATATCGATATCACTTCATCGTGATCACATAATGAAGGAGACATTGAACTTCATTTCATCCCTACCGAATATCAACCGGCCGATATCTTCACAAAACCTCGATGAACCTACCTTCAGAGACCGAAGTTGAATGGGAATGCTTGACATTGAAAGTCGTATCCAAAACCAATCTCAAGAAGTTCTCTCGAAATGGTTCATCCTCCCTAACATCCAAAACAAACCTCTCACTAAATGAGTAAGACTCACTCGTGGGTCCCCGATGTAGCATTGAATGAGTAACTAAATGCTCCAGTATTAGTTACTTAAATGTCCTAGGTTGGTAATCCCACCAACTTAATATAGGAATACATGTCTTATTGTCGAGTATCATCATTTACCTCACCCCACTTGGCATTAAATGCCTTCTTCACATAAAATATCCCATGGATATTTTATTATCGCTAAAGTGCACTTTTACCGTGCATTACAACTGCTTTTTTGAAAGACGGAATTTCTTCATGATGTAGTGGTGGCATTAAATGTGGAATATCAAACGATCTCAAAAAGGTCTTTACATATCCACACTTATACAAAATCCACCCTCTCACTACTCTATAAATACCCTCTTCAAAATCACTAAAACACACACAAATCAATTTACGCAACTAAACTCGTCAAAATCCTTTCTCAAATCCGTAAATATTTGTGTGTTCTCAAACCATTTTTGGAAAACCTCCTTGTAAACATTTACAAAGTTTTCATCACAAACTAGAGATCTAAACACTTTGATTGTTCTTGCCAAACGTTTTTAACCCTAAAAACTTCTTTAATAGAAATGGCTAGAACACAATCTCTCCGTTTGCTTCTCGATGGTAGGGGATCTCACTAACGTTGAATTCAAAACAAATAATGTCATAGGTAATTTTGAATACCCCGAAAATGTCCCAACCTATAAAGACATGTAAAATTTTATTCAACCGCCCACTCAAACGGCCTTTGTAAATGTCCTCGGTGGTGTACCCAAACTACCTTAGGAGTTTTGGGCAATCATAAAGCCTTTGAACCGACACCTTCATCGATGAGAATAACCTTAGACCACTCGTGAGTATCTCATCGTGTTCGCCTTAATGGGGCAACAATACACCTCGGATTACAAAACTTTTGCACTTCAACAGGTTAGATTACAACAAAGGTGTTTATGTCGCCCATCCCGAACCTTCCACATGAAGGATGGGTTAAACAAATCATTTGGATCCAACACTTTTGGACAAGACCCCAGTTCATTCCCCGTGGCTTGGAGGATCCTTTTCACTTTTGTGATTGGTCCTCTCGGGAACCACTCATCCATCAACAAAGTTAACTCTATTCGAGTTGATGATGGCATACCGCTCGATGAATGGGGTCACTTATACGACATAGGGAGATCATTTACAATGATCTTGTAAAGGCTACAAAGCAAAACTAGACTAAGTATATTTCAGATCCTAGGTTTGTCTCTTGTGCTTACAATCGTTATCGGGTGCCAATTATACTCGGGATGAAAAATTTGAAATTTACACGGCATCCCGAGTCCTTCAAACTTTCAAAAGGACCCATCCCTTGTCACACCTATTGAATTGACGGCCATATGGTTGTCAGTAACAACTGTGAGGGATCGATGTCCAAACCCCGCTCCTAAAACAAAAGGGAAGTCTCAGACCGGACTAAGACTAAACCAAAGTCTCGGCCCTGAGGCTTCAGAGCACCGCCAAGAGGCACAAAAGCCCGAGACCAAAAGACACCCACCGACCTGCAACAACCACCCGTGACAACGAAGGACACCGATACATCACGGTCGGTGCCGCTTGGTCACATCTACTACTCCCCAAGATCCGTAGGAACAAACAACCTGGTAGTAGGGGAGCGCTTCCACCACGCCCGATGATGACATTAACAAATCCAAGTCTTTGTCGAGGGCACACCGATCGATCCCAAAGACTGGGGAATCAAACAACCCATCGATAGGGATACAACATTCACCGACTCGCTAAAGGCACTGGAAATACCCACCGTTGTCTCGTGGGTCACCGGGGACAAAGACTCGGAGGAAAGGAACAACCCGCCGATACGGAACCCAAAACCAATCCTCGACTCCCGAGAAGACATCGAAACTCCCACCTGTCCGAGGGGTCCACTGGGACAAAGACTCGAGGGATCAATACCACCACTGATATGGAACCCATTCCCACTCCCTTGTTAACAGCTCTCGAGGTTACCGAGTTGCTAAAATCGATGATGACCTTCCGAAAGTGATGAAGAAATCTTATCGCCAGGAGAAAGTGGACGCCGAGGTTCAATCAACAAGAGCCTCACCGATCCAAAGGAGCAAAGCGAATCCCACAACGATCGATGAAATCGAGAGTTTGTCAAAGAAGATCCAACACTTAACTCTCAAGTGCTGACTACCGAGGCATACCAAACAATCCTCAAACCTTAATGAACTCGCTCGATTACTACTATGTTGGATCGCTTCCTCGACTTGGTCCCCGGATTATGTTAAATGCTTATCTACGCCTTCAGGGTCAGTACCATTTGTCTCTTCCCACATCATCTCGCACCGGAATACCCATTTCATCTCTACCACCACAAACAACAACACTAACAATACAACACCAATAATGACAACACCACCACCTTGGTTGCATCTTCTTCCTCGTGCCATGACAACAATCTTCACTCCTCATTAACCAAACACCTTGATAAAGAAGAAAGGAAATTGAAACAATGAGGATGATAAGAAGACCAAAGAATCGGAAAAGGTTGTCGCCAAGAAGCTAAGAACATGGGATTAGATGCAAGCAAGCTCCCAAAGGGTCGCAGGACAAAAATTCAAAGATGCTCAGTCGCTCAAATGGTCGAATGAGAAAGCGATATGAAGAAAAGAGAGAAAACTAAAGCTCTCGTGCAAAGCGAAATTGAGGAGTATAATCGGACCACCAAGGCTCGTATGAATGTTTACTGAAGGGATGACAAAATAACTTTGAGGTTCATGATCCCTTAAAATTCAAATGACTTTGGGATCATTGATGAACTTGGTCCGATCATTGAAAGAAGCAAAATAAGGTGGTCAAGGATCATGAAAATGCTCAAGAAAGATATGAAAGGTCGAGGTATGCGCACCTCAAGGATCTCAACCACAAGCTTCCACCGCAAAAGGAAAAGAGTTGTTCCAACTCGTGCAACAGAGAGTGCTGAGGGGTAAAATTTGAACTGCTTTAGTGATTGAAAAGCCATTATGATCGCCTACATCCCGATGGCCTCTCGATCCAATCCCTAGCAAACATCGTTTCGCCAAGACCGAATAAGTTTTATCCATCTCGACCGACATCATTTTATCCTTTTGTTTTGTTTTTTTAGAAAATAACCTAAGTGTTTAATCCGTTAAACACAATCGTCACCGAGCGCATAGTCTCTCGCTGAGCTATCTTCGTGAAGTCTCCACTGCAAGGCGGAACTTAAAGGGTGAAGACTAAGTCAAGAAGAAGATAGTGGATTCAGCGAGTGATGACAATAACTCACTGAATCCCTACGCTCTCTCCAACTGTTAATCATCAAGACAAATTTTAAAGCGGAAAGTTTTATATCCTCAAGTGTTTATCCACGCTCTTGTGGATCCCAAAGGAAATAGTCTTATAAATAGAAAGGTGAATAGTAACCGAATCCTTCAAGATTCATGTTTGCTAAGATCTATGTTTTTGTCTTCTATTAAAGTAAAATATCCTTTATAAATAGCAAACCATTGAAAACACACATACACACAAGTTGACTATGAAGAGTGGCTCGACTTAGCCCGAGCTTGCGTTGTACTATTCCGATACTTGAAAATAAGAATTTCGATCATAAAGATGAACAATGCCGATAGTGAATAAGGAACAACACCGGTAAGTTACATAATGGTTAAGGTTGATTACTATGTTGGGTCGACCTATTATGTTAAATGCTTATGGATGATGGGTTTATGGTGTCCTTATTAAGCTCAAGTCCGAATTTATATTCGCTCGTAATCCCCTGCTTCCTAATATGAAAGGTAAGCATGTTGCTAAGTCGATGAACAATGCCTCGCCAATGGATGATGGGTTTATGGAAGTGGCTCGTAAGATGGTATTATGTTAACTAAACCCAAACCAAATTATTATTATCGTCCTATTAACAAGTCTACCAAAGCTATTGAGGAAGCCTCGTCTTCCCAGCCCCAAGGTGTGCAAAATAAGGATCAACCAAGTAGCTCCAAGGAGCCTGATATGGTTGGGGCTTCGACATCGCAACAAACTGGTAAAAAAGTGACATCTAGCAAACCTCATGTAACTAATAATAACACATTTAAGGATGCTATTAATAATGTATATTTAATTAACTCATTTAATGCAGTTATGAATGCATACAATATTTTTGATACTAGCAATAAGGTTAAGACGAATAATGATTTTATTGGAAGCTCAACATTTGATAGTGATGATGATGAAGTTTTGGAGGTTCGAAATGAAACATCTAGTTACATGGCAAATGATGGTTCTACAAGTGGCAGTGGAGCTGGTAAAGATAGCGTATATGTGCAATGGAAGGAGGATAACCATGTTCAAAAGTAGATGTTGGATAGTTTTGGTGTTGTAGTTTGTGTTTATAGTTAGTGTGATCGTTTTGTGGCATGTAATAAATGATCAAGTAGTCGTTTAAGTATTTGTTTGAGGTTAATGTGGTATTTCAGCACATCTCATTGTTCTTAACTCTTTTTTTGGTGTAATATATTTTACCGGGGAAATCCTTTACCGAAAAATAATGTGTGTTAACTTACTCTCTCAATGTTGTAACATAAATAAAAGCTCAGTTCTAGTTTAGAATAAGAGATATAAGTTAAGTTATATAGTTATCGCAAAAAAATTTATTATGATGATATTAATTTTAGGGAGAATTGCATATATACCCACTAAAACTTAAAAACTTGCATATTTCCCCAAAATACAAGTTTTCAATGCATGATGTACAATGTAAGTTGAGCATGTTTTGGGTATATATGCAAATATGCAAGTTTTAGTGGGTATATATGCAATTGCCCATTAATTTTATTTTAAATGATTATCGATCATGTGTATGACAAAAAATCATAATATGCACTTAGGTTTATAATTACGTCATAACTAGAAGTGAGCACGGTTCGGTTTAGGACAAGTATTTGCCAAAGTTAAAAATTAAATCAAAATATTCGGTTTTGACAAAATCCAAAACTGAAACTGATCAACTTTTGTTGGTATTGTTTTTTATCGGCTTATGTTTGTTTTTTTGTTATTTCAGTTTTTAACCATTAATATTTGGGTTTAGTCTATTCGTAACAACAAAATTGTTTTACATAACAAAATTATTTTTCTTCTTCATTTCTTATTAATCTAAGCCTAATAATTTCATCCAGAAAAATTCTACATGCACGCACATATAGATAAAATACACATGCAAGCAAGTCAAGCGCACATAATATGATCATTCTCAAATACATAATGATATATTGTCAAGTATAATATGATCATTCTCAAATACATAATGATATATTGACCATTTCCGAAAACGTTTTGCTCCTTTTGAGGGGCCTCGGCCGTGGCTTGGGGTTTATCTCCCCAAACGTTTATCTTCTCTTCATTCTGAAAACCTAGAAGTTCCCTTTTCTCGTGAAGAGATTAAACGAGCGGTGTGGCAATGTGGTGGAGACCGTGCTCCAGTTTTGATGGTTTTACATTTGCTTTCTTTAAACATTTTTGGGATATCATGGAGCAGGACGTGATTCGTTTTGTGGAGGATTTTTATGTTACTGCCCATATCCCTAAAGGATGTAATCCCTCCTTTATCGCTTTAATTCCCAAAGTTTCGGATCTAAAGGTTGTGTCTGATTTATACCGATTAGTTTAATTGGGTGCCAATATAAAATAATTGGCAAACTTTTAGCTAATCGTTTAAGTCTGGTGATTGGAGAATGTGTGAGCAGTGAGCAAACTGCTTTTATTAAAGGTAGGAACATTCTAGATGGCCCTTTGATTCTTAATGAAGTGATGGAGTGGTATCGAAAAAAGGAAAAGAAAACTTATGATCTTTAAAGTTGATTTTGAAAAAGCGTATGTTTCTCTAAGGTGGGAGTTCTTGGATTTGGTCATGGCAGAAATGGGGTTTGGTTGTAAATGGAGAAGGTGGTTAGAGGGATGCCTTTTGAATTCTCGTGCCTCCATTCTGGTTAATGGAGTCCCTACTGATGAGTTTGAGATTTGTAGAGGTCTTCGTCAGGGAGACCCGTTATCTCCTTTTCTGTTTATTTTGGCGATGGAAGGCCTGCACGCGGTTATTTGTAAGGCTTCACAAATTGGGCTCTTTAAAGGCGCTTTGATTGGTCAAAGGGGTTTCCCGGTGTCTCATTTGATGTACGTTGATGATGTCATTTTTATGGGTGATTGGTCGCTCCAAAATGCTAGTAATTTGATTGGCATATTGCGGTGTTTCTTTCTTACTTCTGGTCTAAAAATCAATTTCCAAAAAAGTAAGCTTTTGGGTGTTGGGGTTGATCACGAGGAGTCTTCTGAGATGGCGTCCGTATTGGGGTGTGGGATGACCATGTTCCCTCTTACTTATTTGGGTGTTCCCGTTGGTTGTAACATGTCTCTTGTAGCTAACTGGAAGGGTATTTTGGATAAGTTCAAACATAAACTATCTACGTGGAACTCCCGCACTCTCTCTGTAGGTGGGATATTAGCTCTTATTAAAGGGGTGCTCGGGAATTTACCGACATATTATATGTCGCTTTATAAAGTCCCGATTGCTGTTGAAAAGAATTTAGAGTCCATGCGCAATAACTTTTTCATCGGAGGTGATTTGGAAGATAGGAAAATGACTTGGGTTGCATGGAAAAAATGTTTGGCTAGTAAGGAATTTGGCGGGCTGGGTGTTGGAAGTATTTATGCTTTGAATAGAGCTCTTCTATTCAAATGGATTTGGAGATTTAGGGTGAGCTACGATGATCTCTGGATCAAAGTTATTAAGAATATCTATGGGATTAATGGTGGCATAGGAGAGGCGTCGTCCCCAAATATGCCTCTAGCCCTTGGATTGCTATTTTGAAGGCCACCAAACAACTCGCGGAGAAAGGCGTTGATCTTCTTTCCATGTGTAAACGGAAGGTTGGGGACGGATCTTCGATTTCCTTTTGGGACAATGATTGGTGTGGTGACAGGCCTTTAAAATTGATGTTCCCTAGGGTGTACGCTCTTGATGATGCCAAATCGTGTACCATTGTGAAGCGGTTAAGTCTCTCGATTGGTTTTCGGCTTTTAGAAGGCCTCCGAGAGGAGGTGATGAGCTTCTCCAGTAAACGGCCTTGAGGACTTGTATAGCTAAGGTTACGCTCACATCTCAGAAGGATGGTTGGATATGGTCTCATGGTGTCTCGGTTGGGTATTCCGTTGCTTCGGCCCGTGGTTTAATTGATGTTGTGATTTTGGATGTTGATTATGTGGCCACAAGATGGAATCGTTCAGTTCCCGTTAAAGTTAATGTCTTCTTTTGGAGATTGAAACTGAATAAGATTCCTACTAGAGTTAACCAGGATAGGAGAGGTATTGATATTGGCTCGATTTTGTGTCCAGTTTGTGGTAGTGATGTTGAGACTGTTAATCACCACTTCTTCTCCTGTGAGATGGCTATGGATCTTTGGGTTTTAGTAGCTCGTTGGTAGGAGCTAGATATTCGGTTATGTCTTCGCTCGCAGGTGGGTCACTTGGATCGATAGTGCTAGGTCGCAAGCAAAGTTAGGAATTGCTTGGATGTGGTAGCTCTTCCGATGTGGTCGATTTGGTGTTTTCGAATAGATTGTTGTTTTGCTTCACCAAACCCGCAAGGCGAGTCTCTGGATTTCATACTGCCTCGATCGTTCTGTGGATTAGTGCTAGAAATCCTAAAATTCAGGTTTTGTGGATTAATTGGGTGCTAAATCCTAGATTAACTGTAAACTCTATGTAATTTACTAGCGTCTAGCTAGTTTTCTTTTCTTGTTATATATATTGTCGCCGTTAAAAAAAAGAAAAAGTAAATACACATACACAAAAAGCACACTCATAAAAGTTAAGACAAGTATATTTTAAATACACCCACAATAAATATGTGTGTAAATTTGATTTATTTATTTAGTTATATATTTGTATTATATTGAATTTGTTATTGTATAATAAAATCGGTTTGTTTCAGATATTACGGTTCGAGTTTTGGAAAAAACCGAAAGTAGCAACATGTTACTTGATTTAAAACACTGAAACAACATGATCGAGTTTTGTATACGTATAATTGATTGATCGATTGACAATATGAATCAATTACATTGTGCTTCATCTTTTAAAGAATTAAAAGTTAACACAAAATTAATATAATGTTGATTTTGAATGATACCTAAAAAGATCTACTAATTTATTATTTCTATGATGCACTTTTGTTGAATTCATGTTTGCTTAACCATAATTAGTTACCAATCAAATCATATATGACAGTTCAATGTTATAATCAAATAAGGATTTCTCATAAAAAGGACATTTCAACATATAGCCTTTAGTTTATTTGCGCAATTGATTACCTATAATGTCTCAAAGTAATATACATCAATACATGCATGATTCACATTCCAAAAACCTAATATTAGTCGTACAACTTTTCTCACAGCCAAAGCGGCATACTAGTTCGACACTTTAATATACTCACAAAAGGTATCGGGTTCAAACCTCACAACTCAAAAGGTACACACTTTAGAAGTATTTAGGGAAAGAGCCATAAAAGGTTATGATTATGCCCTAGTTAAACCGCATACATTTTGACAAATCAACACTAATGTGCTCTCATGAGAAAGCTATATTAAAAGTTATCTAATGTTCATTTAAGGGTCAAAATAACACAAAAATAAAGCAACTAAAATCCAAGTTTGATTTGATCACCTCTTATGTTATGGTTATTGAGTTATTGACCTTTGATCTTAACGAGCAGGTTTGCCCGCGCGTTGCTGCGGGGCGGCCATGTTTGTGTTTATTACAATTATGTTAACGCGTTTTAGAGTAACCAATTATGTCGTTTAATTGCAGAAAAGCGCTATAAATTTATGGAGTGGGGATATATGGACATGTCCTTTTGATGGGTTGTTTGGATAGAATATAGATGCATAAAAAGGTTTTAAAAAAAATGTTATGGAGTTTTTTGGAAGGACCCTTTTAATAGACTGTTTGGACAGCACGTAAGTGCAAAAAAAAGTTTCAATAATTATGTTTTTTGAGTTGTTTGGATTTGAGGGGCTGTTTGGACAACAAATATGTGCAGGAAACTTTTGTAGTGTAAAGTTCCAGAAAAATAAGAAGTATAACAGCAAGCCGTAGCATGCATCTATGAGAAACCAACCTTTTTTTTTTGCTCGTTCAAATGTGCATTTGTAACCAAATCCTCAAGAAACCAAACTTTATCACAATGGGCAATATATACATAATCAAAGGAAAAAGCTACAAAACCAATAGCATGGAAACGCAGCCTGCTTTCACATACTTTACTTTGTTACCAAATCCTTGTAAAAAAAAACTTTATCATAGTGGATAAAATACATATAATCAAAAGAAAAAAGCCACAAAACCAATAGCCTTTATATCCCAAAAAGATTGAATCTTTACTAAAAAAAAGAAAAAGATTAAACCTTAAGATAAGAGTGTAGCATCTTTGTTGATCCAGGCTAGATTAATTTAAATCACTTGCTATTTATAACAAAATCATACACTTGCAAAGTAGCTTCCAATATCCAATCTCAAAACTAACCTGAAGAAGTTAATCGAAAGAATCAAATACCCCAACTCCAGCCCCTACAAAACCAAATTAAATCAAAATAAAAAAATCAATATCATAATTTCCCTATTCCCAAAATAAGAGTAAAGATGCGGTTGGTTGATTCACATAAAACAAACCAAAACCTTAAATCTTGTGCTTTGAGCTCATCTCCTCCTCGTCCTTTCTTCCCACATCCTATTTTCATTGTAACAAAATCATATTAGATGATACATAAATTACAAAATACTACATGCAATCGTTTAATTGACACATACAAACATACATAACCTTTTTCCTGTTATAAACTTATGCTTCGTCTTTGTTTTGTACGCCATTCAATCACACAAAGCAATTTATAATAAGCAACTTAACACAACAAATTTACATATGAATACGTAGCAAGTACCTCAGATGTGTCAGGAATGTCTAGTGGTACGATTGAGCAGCGTGTAATACATACCGTAAGTGTATCTTAATCCATAAACAACATCTAATGCATGATTATCCGGGGTCCATTTTCGATGGAATGCGTATATGTGCCAATGGCAACACGACCCCTGAACACACCCGTGAAGACATGTTCTAAACACGTCCCGTGAACACACTCACTGAACCAACACATTCAACCTAATAACTGAACTCACTCTCAGATGACACCCCATACCCCCTGATCACACACCCTGAACGCAATAGCCAATCAGTCTCATCATTAAACGTTTATAGGTAGCCTTTAAAGCTTATAGTCAGAAATATGTGTGTAATAAAAGTCTCTACATAATACCTGCAAAAGTCTGAAGAAAATGCATACGCTAAATAATGCCTTATCTTCATCCCGGGGCCTCAATGCCTCCACGAAGTACTCCTTGATAGACACACCCTTATTCGCTCCTCTTCATCTACACAACAACTTGTAAATATGTTTCGTGTAAATATGCTTACATCCATTAATTCATGAAAATTGCAACGTGTAAATATGTTTTGACTTTTATAAAGATGTCGACGTGTTTGAATCTCTGTCAATTGTAAGAGTGTTTACTTTTTGTCAAAATTTTAAAGTCAGCAACTTTTTAGCCAAATGTCCAAGTTAAGCTTTCAAAAAACACATAGCAAATTAACCTTGTAGAGTCAAATTACCTCATGTAACTGTATGCCCATAGTCGATGTGTATGAAGGCCGTAAACTCGAGGCAGTTAACCCGTATTTGATGTCGACCTTGAGACTGCTTCACGGTCTCCGTTAGTAAGCAAGTTGTTGCAATTAAGTCTTAACCACTTCACAACTTGCTTCAAAAGTAGTACTTTGAGCAGTAAACATGCCGTTAACAATACTCAAACTATCCGCAAACGTCCCCTTCTCCAGAAGCCCATGAGATCCATCACACTGAACCGCATCTAACAATAAGCAATCATGTCTATGAGAACTAATGCGATACTAAACAATTAGAATTACATGAATCCACATTGAAAATATATCCAAAACACAATGACAAAATGCATATACCATACCTATTATCTAAATATTTTTTGACATCAGAAACCAAGCTCAGGTTTTTTATACATACCATCACAATTCAGGCATAAACTTGTATACGACTAAATACTAAAATTAACATAGAGAAAAATTCAAGAACGCTAAAAGCTCTAATCTTTTAATCACAATTAGCTTCAATACAGCAAAAAAACATCTATCTAAAGTACTACTACCTTTTTCACTTTCACTATCCCGGGTCAAATCTTTTTCACTTGATCCTGATTTCACAATTCGCAAAATGAACCACCACCAATGCCCTTGTCAGCCTAACTTGACTTAAAGAAAATACACATACCTTTCATGCCCAATTACACAAACACATACTATCACCACATAATAAATTAAAAAAAAAATATAACAAATACACATAAATGCCAATCATTTTTTTTTTTTTTACTTCAGGCTTCTTTGTGATCCATAAATCTTACTGAAAATAGTTAAAACCTGCAATTAAACAAAACCCATATATAAAATGGCCATTTTTTTTATTAAAAAAAAATAAAAAAATAAAAAAATAAATAAAAAAAAAACTTGTTAAAAAAAAAAACTTATTAATAAAAGGTCCAAAACTAACACATAAAAAAGGTTTTAGCAAGCCCTTTTTACTGAGAAAATTAAACATTTCAACTACAAAACTAATAAGTAATGAACTTATCAAGCACTAAATTAGGGGATCACTTGATTTCATAAGTTTAATAAATTAAATCACTAACATGCAATTAAAAAAAAACGCATGTGTGGTTTGATAAGTACCAGGATACGAAATCGATGATGAAAACCAATCAGGAAGATTGTGTAATTAACCACTGTCTGTTTTCAATCATCATCGATCTCAATCGGCCATATCATTTGATTTCAATCATCATCATTGGAATTACTCCATCGTTACCTGCAAACCGATGTCGTCTGATTAGTTCCCCATCAAATCCAATAAGCCCCAACAGCTAGTTATACATGATTGTAACAGCTAGTTATACATGATTGTGTATTTGGGTTCCCGAAATCTTTATTAGTTGGAGAGGCTTTTCGATTTAGTCACACAAAGATCAATGGTAGGTGTGTGTTTTCTGAGTTTTTAAGTGGAAGAAGCTTCAAGAGGGATTTTTTTTTATTTCTGAAAGAATGGATCAAGAAGCTTCTTATGCAGGTTTCTGATAACATAATACAGAAATTAGGTTGTAATGATAAAAGGCGGTTGTGGAAGATGCTGGAAGTACATATGTGTCAAGTGAGGAGTGTGTTAGTATAGTTAAGTTATATACATCTTGCATACGTAATGTATGAATACGTGAACAGTAAACCGGGCAACACAATCTAGCCAATCCTAATGCGCCACAACATTTTTTTTTTACTACCCACCAATCAAATTTTGACAACATACCATGTATAAACCCATTTTCTATACACTCACAAAACGGCTATTAGTAAATATATATAATATGATCATGCTTTTAAATCTCTTTTGTTTGTATTAGGCAACCTCCCTTAAACAACTTCTCTTAATCCATATCTCTTTTGCATGGACATCTATACCCATTGCTAACACATATATTTTTATACATTTTAAAGGGTATTATTGTCTTTTTAAGATGACAACTTTGAAATGACAATGACTTAGACCGACCAAACTTCTCATGATCATTTCACACAATATAATAGCATATCCTTTATTGGTTCTTCACTTTTCGTGAAATGACAAATTGAATTAATTAAATACTTAACGAGTTTTTTCATCTATCTTAACTTAAAGTTAAGATAACAAGTTTTAATACCATATAAGTGAAACTTCATTTTCTATAACATTTTTGGAACCCATGTATGCCAATAAATTTATGCATTAATGTGATTGTTTGTATCCTCAATAATTGCAATAATCTATCATGTATTATTGTATTATGCTAATTGATCGTGTTTCTTGCATTTTATTATCATTGATACACATGCATAAAATGATTGATCCGATCAGGGTCGTTTTATTAATTTCGTAACCCGCAATCACCACAAAAGACCTTTAAACACACACAAAATACACATGTATCAGTAATGTCTGAATTAATTAAGCTCAAGCCTTATGTTGTGTATACATATATAATCAGTGTGCATGGAATTTCGTGGCTCTCGTTAAGTGATGACCCGATGCAATGACACCGCTTACACTCCCTTCAAGACGCCCTGAATCTGATCATAAGTTATTGATAAATTAGTATGACCAAGATCGTAACACCTTATCAACTTTAGATTCGTCTTAGTTGTTCCTTCTCATATTTTAATATGATTGTTTGGTATACAGATTTGTTTCACAATGTTGTGCTAGTTAAAACAGTTACGTAACCTTTTTAATTTATGTTAATGCAATGTTAGATGATTAAACTGACATGTGTTATTCATGGTCGGTTTTTACATAGTTACATTAGGTTCAATGAATTTACATAGTTACATAGGTTATTGAGGTTTTGCTTATTATCTTTGACAAATTATGTAGTAATACAGTTTGTTCCATCTTGTCGAATTCGTTAAGGTTTTTCTTCATATTGCCATTCTTCTAAGGTTGACATTGTTGTTCTGGTTCAACGACATCTTCATCTCGGTATCCTTGAGTCACGCCATCAATTCATTTCGATCTACAAAATAATTTAGTCACGAAGTCAAGTTTATTTGTTATAATCTTACACAAGTCTAAGTAATTCAAAGAATCATTGATGGCATTATACAATCTATACGTAACGGTATTTTCAAACTTAAATAAAACACGAATAATTACTTACAAATTGGTAACATAAGTTTGGATTTAGTGGGAAAATTTTTACGCGTGAGGCTTTCTGGTCATGCGCCATGACCATCACACACCTCCCTCATCATGCGTGATAATTGCTAGTTTTTTCGTTCGGTCATGGCGGTAACTAAATCTAAAAGAAAGCGGGTGTGTTTGTGAATGTTTTGTTAATTTCTAAATAAAAGGTATAATTAAGTGGTAAGTTGATGTGTAAGTGATAGGGAGGGATTACCGAGTTATAAATAACACCACATTTTTAAGGATTCACCGATATCATCTCATGTTTTTATTTGGTATTTGATTTAATTGATGGTTGATAATGTTAACGATCCAATCGAGTTATTATAAATAAAGTCAAAATACGTCCTTGTGGTTTTGCCAGGCGCTTTTCAAAACTTTTTTGGCATAAATCGACAGTTAGTAAAGTTAGCAAATCAAAAAATCGGTTAAGGAGGACTAACGGTGCAAATATATCTCGTTATTTAACATTTGTGAAGTGATATTTACGTAAATCGTCCTTGTGGCAAGGAATAAATTGCAACCAAAGTCCTTAAATTTATTTAAAATTAGTCTCGGTGGTTAGACCGGTCAGCGTATAGTCAGCGCCACGTGTCGCCACCAGAGTGGTGCCGTGTCATCGGGTCGGTCGGGTGGGGCAATGTGTCGGGTCGGGTCGGTAAATGGTTGGTCGGGTTGCGTGGGCCGTGAGATGGTCTGCGCGTGACGCGGTAATATAATCCAACATTTTGGCTCCTGGATTGAACTCGGGACCTTTTGATTGGGAAGCAATGCTTTTTGCAACTAGGCTAGGCATAGCTTGATAATATTCAATAAATTTAATCATGCTTGCTTCACAAAGTTAAGCGGAATTCATTATTATTAAAGGTTGATTTAGTTTTTGGCTGTCATTTACGGCGTTTTATGGACTGTAAAAAATAAATAAATATACCGTCGGACTCGTTTTTCGTGCTCTTTCAATGGTATGCTCGGGAATTTTTCGACTTCAAGCGAACCTCGAAAAATGAGAAAATCATCGTTTTTATTTGTTTTCGCATTTTCGAGGTTCGTTTGAAATCAAAAATTCCCGAACGCCTGCGAAAGCAGCAAAATCGAGTCGAGCTCGATATCTTGCGAGGAATTTTTCGACTTGGTTTGGACCTCCAAAATGCATGCACAAAAAAAATGGTGATTTTCGCATTTTTCGAGGTTCAAACTAAGTCGAAAAAAAAAAATACCATTGGAAAACCAAATAACATACGATGGTATATTTTTTATTTTACATAAACTAATCTCTCCAAATAACATACACTCATTTGTGGGTTTTTATTTTAATATAGTTATTTTAAGTATTATGTTATGTTTTTTTAAGATTATGTAATGGTTTTATTTAAGATATGTAATGCTTTTATTTTTAATGAAATTGGTGATGCTTTTATTTTAAATATCCAGATGTTGCAATTTTATGGATTTAAAAAAAATGTTAATTCGAGATATATTGATTACGACACCATGTATTTGCTCCACTTAGGGTAGTGTTAAAGAAAAAGTTAGGTAGCTGGCAATGGAGGCTTTTATTCGATAGATTGACGCTCTTCTTATTATAACGAGAGGATCCTGTCCTCTAAGTGAGTTAAAAGTTAAAGTTACTTACAAATGTTTGTAAAATCTTTTGTTACAGTACTACATTCTTTGACAGTAGTTGACGTCATTTATAAAAGTTAGTACTACTTACAACTGCTGTACGGAGTACTAGTTAAATCTTAAAGCCTGAAAACTATAGTACTAGCACTACTTGATATAAATAAAAAAATTATTAATGAGTAATAAATGTGTTTGTTGGATTTTAACAAAAATAGCAATCGTATTTTGGAATGAACAACAATAAAGTGATTCTCAACTGCCCAAAACAATGACCCAAAAAACGAAAATTTCTAGTTATGATTTATGAACAGTAAACTATCAATTTCAAGTATTTTGAATAGTAGTTCATTCATGTAATATTGGGGTACACCTATAGAATGATATAGTGGTACAAATTGGCATGATTTTTCTAGGCATAAAGGTACTAATGTAAAGAGTTTGTACATTTGTTGGTCCACAAAATTTTCGTTGACAATATATAGTTCAATTCATAGCTTTATCATCCCTAGTGAAATCATATATTTTTTTTCAACATTGATGTGCAAATATTTGGTCAACCTTAACCTATTCAAAACAAGAGTTCCAAGTTCTCATCATTCAAATACATACATATCTAAACTTTTGGGACTTCTTATATTTTGGCATGTTTTAAAGCTTTTCCTTTACGAGAGAAATCTTATCTCAGTTATTTTTGATGACATGATTGAGATAAGCTGATAGGTATAAACTTTATAAACCTTATGTAGCTAGTCTGAATGTGTGTTATGTGTAGTGTCTTTAAGGCGAGTTTAGGGGGTCAATCAGAGTATTGGCGGTGTATGTTTTGTGAATAGTATAAAACATTTTGTGTTCACTTTAGGATATGTTAAGGTTAAGAGTTTAACTTGGACCGTCTTTATTATGTGATTATGCCGTTGATTTAGCTCGTCAAACTTAGTGGTCAAACTTCATTATCATCACGAATTTGTCATATATAAGAAAAACAAAAACGACACCATCTATATTTTATCTACTTTCTGAAACGCGACATTAAAAATGCTTTACTTGATCAAGCATGATACATCCATATATTGAGATAGGCTCAAAATTAAAGATTGTAATTAACAAATCATAAACTTATTGGCTTATTGTGTAATTAACAAATCATAGTGGAAGTAATTAATCGAAACCGTGTTCTTCTTCTTGTGTAAACAATGGGTTTTGTGGGACCCACCCCATGACTCTTGCCACGTGTAAGAGGCAAATCTTAATATGACGGCTCTCACACTTGGTGTTCTCTCATCATCTATATTGACTCATTCATGCATTCAAAAGCCGTAATATATAACACCATAGAATGGGTCAAATCTAGCAACAATGTTAGGATCAAGTCCTAATCATTTGTACTTTGATTTTTATTTTAGGCTCTATAGTTTTTTAAAGTGATGTTTTTAGTTTTGTTCATTACTGAAACCTAACTAATAAGTTCTATATTAAGAATGGTTTGAGATGAGACTATGTCTATATACGCTTATCACGTACGCTTTGAATTCAGAATAGTCCAGTTTAGTTCATGGTTTAGTTTATAACCAAAGTCAAAAAAAATTATAATAATAAATTAAAAAAAAAGTGTGAATTGGCGGGAATATCCTGATTTTAGATCGATTTAAGACCAACCATCGCTCAACTCACGAGAATAAACCAATAACTCTCTACCAGCCGGTGCTCAACCTGGAGTGAGCGTGAATTGAGATTCGAACCTCGACCTTTTATTCACAAAATCTCTTGATGTTCTAAGTTTTTCGAAGTTAGATACCAACTAAACCAAAACCCTTTGGTAGTTTATAACCAAAGTACCTTTAGACAAGAAATAACGGGCCGTATACATTCAAAGAAAATAAAAATATATGTAAAATTTTAACATTATGTTTACCTAAAAATAACTCATTATCTTTTCATTTTATCATTATATTTACCTATAATTTTATAATTATATTGTACGGAAGATTGAGGATTTCTTCATTGATGAAGTGCACCTTGACAATTCGTCAATTGACATACGGATTAAACCTTGATGCCTTAGATGAATATTTGCAGTTGGGCGAGAAATCTTCTCGTGATTCTCTTCAACATTTTTGTAACTCTATTACGGAAATATATGATGACGAGTATATGCGAAAACCTACTTACACCGATATGGAAAAACTTGTTATTGATTTCATTAAAAAAACCACGGGTTACCGGGAATGTGAGGAAGCCTTTTTTGTACGGGTTGGGAATGGACTAATTGTCTAGCTACATATCGTGGTCAGTATTGTAGACGTGATCATGATGCGAACCCATTCATTTTGCTCGAAGCTGTTGTATCACAAGACTTTTCGGATTTGGCATCCTTTTTATGGTGTGGTTGGATTGGAAAACGACATCAACGTTATTCATCAATCTCCTTTCTTCAACGATCACAAATACGGAAAGCACCAGAGGTTCCGTTTATCGCTAACAACATAAATTACAAATGGGGATAATATCTTATAGACGGGATATATTTAGAATAGGTGACAGTTGTTAAGGCGATTTCACATCCAAATGACGCAAAGCAAATACGGTATGAGCAAGCGCAAAAAGCGACAAGGAAAGATGTGAAATGATAAGTCGGTGTGGCAAAGAAAAAATGGCCTATAATATCTCGCACCATTTATCTTTATAATAACAATTACTAACTTGGTATTTACTATTCTAACACTGATTTTCAGACCAATATCTAGGGCTGAGCAAAATCACCTAAAAATGAACTTGAACCGACAAACCAACTGAAACCGAGCCGAACCGAACCGACCTTATTCGGTTCGGTTTTTTATTTGTATAATTATTTCGTTTTTTTACTCGGTTTGATTTTGTATAATTATTTCGGTTTTTTTACTCGGTTAAGTTCGGGTCAAAACACAATGACTCGGTTCGAAAATAGCTAAACTGACCCGACCCTATTCGGTTCGGTGTCGATTTTGATAGCTATTACTCGGTTCGGTTTTCGATTCACGTTTTACCCTTATTCGGTTTTCGATTCAGGTGGGTTTGGTTGGTTCGGATAGGGTTTGACCCGTTACTCAGCCCTACTGGTAACTGTTGAATATACCCCTCTTAAGTTTGGTAAATGTTAAAAATACCCCTTCAAGTTTACTAAAAGATAAAATTAGTACCAAACTTATTAAACGTTATATTTTTAACTTCTTTCGCATCTTACTCTTAAGGTTACTAAGGGTGTGTTTGTTTCATTAAGATGTTTTAGGTCTGAATCTGACTACTACATCTTACCAGTAAGAGGTGGCTAGAAAGTCTAAATTTAAACAAAATAATGTTGTTTGTTTTGAATTTTGTATAATTTTCTGAATGATTTTAAGTGCTCGTTTATGCAATTTATTTATTAAACCATAAGTAACTTATGTAAATATAAAACAAGATTTTTATCATAAATATAACATAATTAATAAAATGTCAATTATATTATATTAACACAAGGCTTCAATCTCTTATCGAGTAAAAAGCAATAAAACAATCCTCCTACATCTTATTGAGTAAGATGTTATATGTCTGACGGCCCCACTAAAAAAAAAAAAAAAAAAAAAAAAAAAAAAAAAAATGTCTGACCACCTCTTACCGCCTCTTGAGTCGGTAAGAGTAAGAGGCTAGTAAGACATTTTTTCAAAAAACAACACACCCTAAATTATCAAATTCCACATAACTTTATTTAAAAATACCCTCTTAACATTTAATATCGATATTTTAACTTTTAACATTATCCTATTTATTACTGGTAACAATTTTGGTTGGAACACTTATCATCATTTAAACTTTATTTTGTAACTAAAAATAAATGTTTTATACCCGCTACAACGTGCAAGTATAAAATATCTCGTAAAAAACATTAAACAAAATTATAAATCTAGACCTTGATACATTTTAGATTTGATTGGGTGATTAATTGCTATTTGTAAAATTAATCTAATTTAAGTGCACTTATCTCTATTACATATCTATACTACATATAATGAATGTATGATCAAACCTTTAAAAGTGATATCTTGATAGTCAAAGATGAGAGAAATACATAGTATAATTAATAATCTTATTAAAACACACATTACTTAAAAGTACAAAATTTATTCACATTGTACAACCAAATAAAAGCATATCTACCAAATTAAAAACAACCAATTAAAACACCCTTTATTAAAAAGTAAAATAAATTTTCACAATGTACAATTTAAACAAGCTACAACATATTCTAAAATATAAAATAATTAAACACACTAATTAATATTATTTTTAAAACACCCTAAAATGAAATTTACATGTTATTATACATATTATACAAGTTAATAAAACATACAAAGCTTCATACAAGTTAACAAGTTGATGGTATATATAGTTTTGAAAACCGGACCGAACCAAATGGTTCAACCAGGAACCGTTGTCACCACCGATTAGGCTAACCAAAAAAGCTATCCGAAAACGAACCAGAGATGACCTGTTAAAACGATACAAACTGGTGGAATTAGGTCTCATCGAGATTTATCCGGTTAATCGTCACAGGGTACCCGCCGCTGAAACGTGCGGATACCCCGCTATACTATATATAAAGGAAAAACCAAAAAGTAAAAAGTGATAAGTTGAAACTAAAAAAATGTTAAAAACTTGTATTTCAAAACAAAACTATTAATACACATCGAAAACCGGGTTGACTCGGGACGCTTCAAACCCGGCAGGGTTGACCTGGTTTAATTTGACCTGTTTTCGACCCAACTCATCGGGTTGACTCGGTTTAAATCGACCCATTTTTTGACCGGAACGGTTCAACCGGTTGAACTACCCAGATCAAACCGAGTTTTAAAACATTATGTTTAATCCCCAAATCTTCAAACTTTTATTATTTTTTGTTTATAACCCATAAACTTTTTTTTATCACTAAACGATCTCTCGTTATAAAATCTCGTTGCTATGCACGAGTACTCGTCTAGTAAAGTAAAATGACTTTTCTTAAAACTTAAAAAACATAAAAATGAATAATGTCAATCCCCAAAATACCCCTTTTTAACTTGCATTATCAATATTTTGTTTACTTTCCGAAATGAAATTTAAATAATGTTGTTTTAATGAAATAGTTGTCTGAACTATGTTCTCATTAAATTTTTTAAAATATACATGACAACTTTTTTGAATGTAGATTCTAAAAGAAAGATAAGATTTTTTATTTTATTTAATCACAATATTAGTAATTTCTAAAAATCCATCAACAAACTCGATTATATAAAACACCATATTTCAAATTGATGTAATGTTTCATTTGAGTTTCACTAAATGTTTTAATAGGTTCTATAATACATTTTAAGAATTTTCTTTGAGGTAAGTTATTGCATATAGGGATGAAGCGGTCAGGTCACGTCTAATCCGTCATCAATTAGTGGTCTGATTTTTCCCGAGCGTAAATTAGTGATCACCGAGATCGCATGCGGAACAGATTCGGATACAGACGGTATCGGTCTGCACGGAAATCGGGTTTTCCCGTTTTTCGAATTTCCGATTTGGTGCCGGTCCCGCATCAAATTAGTGGTCCCGATTTTTTTCACCTTATTTCGTAGTCCCGCCTGCATCAGTATTTCAAGAATCGGCACTGCTTTGATCTGATTCCGTTCGGTTCCAAAATTCGGTTCGTAATGCTCATCCCTAATTGCATGTTACAACTTTTTTTAATTACATTTTGATTATTTTACGTTGTATGTGTAAATATTATACAAAACATTTAATCATAATATCACAATTATAACTGTTTGACATTATAAAATCCCGTGATATACACGGATAGTAGCATTGTGATAATTTAAATGTAAAATGTAATAAAGTCAGCACGTTGAAATGTTTTACTTTTATGATAATTTATTACAGTAAATTGCAAACTTTGACCACATTAATACTAGGACGAATTGAATTGGTTGTAAAAAAATTTGTTTAGTTATTTCCAAAATAAATACTGTACTTGGTTTTACTGTGAGAACAACTAAAATTGAATTCGAAAATTTATGATGACAACATGAACTTTTTCCGCTCAAAGTGCTATCATTCTTGTTAGAATTATTACAAAAAAGAAAATATTAACTATTTAGATTTTCCCTCAAAAAAATTTGCATTACTAGAGTAGTATTTACTATTTACCACTCATATAAATTATGACATTTGCAAATAGAAAGTAAATAGTTAGATAGCACTATAGTTGTCATTAACAAAAGGTGTATAAACATGTCACAAGTTTGAAAGTTGTAGAAATCTATCTTCAACAAAGGTATACTCGTTCAATTTTTCGCAAACTAGTATACGACTTGCTGAATCATTCTCATACTCTTGATTCAGAAACGATGTTAAAAGATTACGTGTTGCACGAGTAAAACATTATATTAACACCTTGTCCACTTTTGGCATGCCGCAAAACGCGTACTAAAGCCAAATATAGCATGCTTAAAACGACATTTGTGGAAGTAGGCCACAACAATTAGTTGATCATCTAAGACGACCTCGGTTGATTTGAAAATAATAGTCTAAGTACTAAAAGCTTGAAACTTCGTTTTCTTTTCAAATGAAACGTGTACGAATCGATCGATCGAGTGGACCCGAGTAAAGGCATGTTCGAACCTTTTTCGAGTGGGACGAATGGTTTTGGAAAAGACTTCGTAGTTTATATATATTCATCTATTTTCAGATAAAGAGTGTTGAAAAAATGGTACAAGTAGTTATCTATTTGATACATTAAAGTCGTTTGGGGACCAAACTTATGTGGAAATTTATCTAAAGAATAAAGTTGATTGGTTTCCATGTCAAATTTTAATCATTTCTTCGGGATCGCCAATTAAACAATCTTAAAAATCTACTTTTTTTAGTGTTAAAGATCATGATATCTTTATCTTTTAGTTATTGATAATTTGACATTTTGTCAAGTTTTTTAAAATACTTTTAGTGCTTTGTTAACTACTGTATCACATATAATTTTGATTAAGATGTTTTGTTTGTACATGTTTATTAAACCATATCTTATATATCTGTTGATTCATATATCTTAATTGATTGAAAATCAAAGGCCTCTTGGCCCAGCGGTAATTTAGAATTTATGGATTCAAGTCTCGTTGAAGACGTATGTGAGATTGGATTTGTGAGATAGGAGGTGTTGTTGGTTGTAAACAATTGTCATTAAAAAAACTTAATTGATTGAAATGAATGGGGTAAGTACGTAAACTATTATAAGACTATACATGTATAGGGAATGATCTGGTTCTGTAAAACCTCAAAAACAACCAAGTTAAAATGAGCTCAAAAACATTTACGACTTTTAACTCGAAACTAGTCAAACGGATTAAGTTCTTGGGTGTTCATTTCTTGCAAGGAAGTTTGCTTTTTTAATAATGATCTAAAGATGTTTAGACACAAGTGGTTATGAAAGACTTAAATAGATATAAGAGAGAAATAAGCGGGGAGAAATGTTTAGTGAGAGATGAAATTCTACAACATAAGAGGGTGCAATTTATAGGCAAGAGCACAAGGACTATCAACGGCGCACCGACATGGCTCGCTGACGTGCGGGTCCTATGCGTTGTACATAATTTTGTCTCTTGCTTATAACTAGTTTAACTAGTTGGTCCCTCACGCTAAACCCTCACGTAAATTACATTTTAGGCTTCCCAATGACATTTCAAAGCTGCAATATGTGTTAGCTAAGATAAACTCATTAACCAAAAGATTTAAGGAGGTAAAGATAAATTTGGTCAGAGAAACAAAAAGAAAAATACTTGTTTAACCAAGAGACCAAACATTGCAAATGAGCTTTTGTTTTTAAATTCAAATTTCAAAAAATCAAAATGATAAAAAAAAAAATTAATTCCACAATTAACCTATAAGTAATTACATTGATTTAACTAAGTTAATTACTTTGCATATTGAGTCAACCATTAATCCATAAAGGGAAAGTGTTTTAACTAAATAATTAAGATGAGCTTAACTTATTTGTTAAAAATTGCAATGCACAAAGCCCTTTTTGGCATTAAATGCCTTAAAAATTCAGCAAAATAATAAAGCATCAAGTACAACCATTTCAAACGCAATTACTCCGTAATACTTAAAACTTAAATTTAAACAATACAAATAATAAAGTTAAAATACAAATGATAGATTCAACTTTTTTTCTTGCAAATATTCTTTATTAAATGTCACTAATTAAATACACCCCTCAATGAAAATTCCAATTAAAAACGTCATTCTACAAACCAAGCAAACTACTAAACATAAAAAAATAAACAAATAAAATAAAACAAACTAAGCAAAACTCTACCAAACTTTTGACATTGCTTAGAATTAAACTAATTGCTAAAGCTATTGTCAAAAAAATGTATAAATAAAATAAATTATTGACCGAAAAAATTAAATTACAGGGTATCCGCAACCGCATCGCGCAGGGACTCTGCTAGTTTGTTAAAAAGTATAGTCATTTAGCAATTAGTCAAATCATAAAGAATATTATATTTATTTGTTCACTTTCATTTGATTATTTTATAAAAAACACAAACCTCCAATTGTTGAACATTTCTTTTTTATAAAAAGGCTTTGAGTTTGATTTTATAAAATGTTATGAGTTGGGTTTCATAAAATTATTAGTGCAAAAATTAAGATCTTCAAACTAAACGGTCTCTTATGTTTTAATGATGACAAATATTAACTTGTAATATATAATATAAAATGCGTAAGTTACTTGATGCGGCGGTTGCAACACCAAAGTTTTAAAACCCCTAGGCAGTGGACCTAACTGTTGTACTATAGTATAGGTAAGTCCGGGGGATGGAGCGACGATACCGTTAAAGTTCATACGATACCGTTAAATTTAATTGTACCATCATCTCGGACAAAAACGTTTCAATTTTTTTTTAGTGGTGAAGGTTTATTTGGGGATGTTTGGAGCTGTTTTTTGGGTAAAAGGGAACTTCCACAATAGAATGTGGTTGAAACGCTACATTAACTTCAAGCAACCGCTTAAACAACCACTAGATCATTTATGACATGTCATAAATGAACAACTAGCTACCAACAACTAGAACAACCACTAAAAACATAAAAAGACGTAAAAGACAAATAAACAAAACAAAATAAAAGATTACCTCCTCGAACGACCTTGAAGCTTGAAATCAAACTGATTGTTAAATTCCTCAAATTGCCCAGGTAAGTCATAGACCTAGGCCGCATAATCATTAGAAAGATAGCCTTCAAGCTCGTTAGGTCCTCCTGCTGATGAAAAGTAACTGCCCATAGGATCATTTGACTCAAACACCTCATCATCACTATCTGAATCAACCACTTCGCCCACTTTATAAATGGGTTGCCCTTCCTTTTGCCATCAGCCACCGAAATAGGTTTACCATTATCATTCACAATGGTAGTTTTCTCATCAATAATAAGCTTTTCAAGCTTTTCAATTTTCTCAACAATAGGAGTGTTCTTCATAGGCGATGGAGAAGTAGTTTTGGAAGAACTAGAAATAACTTCACATGTAGTGTCAATCACAGGTTTCAAAACCGAATCTTGCTCCGATAGCACACCAAAATTGTTCTTCAAATCAACAAGGTAAATATCATCAATCCAATTGTTATTCTTACCTTGAACATTCTGAGAAGTGGTCATACTACTAGTAGAACTAGTAGTAGGTTCCTTTGACACTATTTTTTCCAACTGTTGGAGCTGTTTTGAAAGGAAAAATAGTTGTTACTATTTTTGAAATAATTTTCTCAAATAAAATATTTTTTTTATAATTCAAAAATAATTTGTAAAATGTATTTTTGAAAAAATATTTCGTCACATTTATAAAAATGTGAAGTTTAGAAGAAATTTATTTCTTTGATCATCCTTCAAGTTTTAAATTTGTTTTTTCATACCTTGAGTGATTTACGTTGGAATGGAAATCTACGACTGTGTTGAAGCATACTTGAGACGTTGAGAGATGTTGATGTAAGTATGCATTGATGATTTGTATTTACGAGTAACTTGCACATTTTACGTTATGTATCACAAGTTACATATATGTCATTATTAAAACCGAAGAAACCGTTTAGTTAATATTTGTACTAACACAAAGAATCGATAGGAAACAAGAATTATAAACTAACAAGTTTCATGCAAAACTCTAAGTAAATACTAGTTGCATTTAACCTAGCATAGCAATGGAGAAACAAGTACAAGACATAATAAAACAATTAATGATAAACAACTTGATTGATTAAATAAAGAACTAATCTCTTCAATACATATGGGACCTATGGCTAAAAATTTATCAAATGTAGTGTCACAATGTCAAGTTATGTGGTGTGAAGATTTCACAAGGGTTGTGATGACATCATAAAGGCCGTCTCCACACACTAACCCATAACAAGACTGTTAGCATCAAGAACACCTTTCTGGAGGTCGAGGATGATCAAACCATATGATATAAGACATATTTCTAGTTAGAGAAAGTAGAGAAAAGGGTGGAGCAAAATGTAATGTATTATTAAAAAGAAAGAAAATAATAGAACACAACACACTAAGCCACACCCCTCATGGAGAGTCATGAGGGGTATTTATAGGTTTAACACATCATAACTTTTACAACATATCAACTTAAGTCCTTGGGTTATACGCATCTAAGATATCTAGTCCAAATCACGTGAATGACGCCAACTTCTTAAAATTGTAAAGCTAACAATCTTCCTCTAAGATGGCGTCACACGCGAGTTGGTTACAATGTTTCCTACAAGCAGAATAAAGTAAATTACAATTAAAAATGAAATCCATTATTCCTTGAGATTGTCTTCATCGACCTTGATCTTAATGAATACTTCAGCTTTGTTTCTTTAGTTTGCAGACGAACACACTGTAATGACGTAGTTGGGTTATTACTCCTTCCAAACTAGTAAGCCTTTCTAGAAAAGAGGAAAGAAGAATCTTTTTGATCTTTTCTGATTGTCTGAAAAATAGAAACAAGATAGAAGATAGAATGTGAAGCTCCTCCCCAAACTAAAAACCCTCTACTGAAGAAGTGCTTATGAATCAAGTGTCTCTAGCCTTCTACCACGCAACTGAGAAAGAAAGTCGAATAAACTACATACGGTAACTTCTTCATGATTGCACGTTCGAGAAGAATGATATCAAGTTATCAACATCATCAAATCATTTATATTGCTTCAATAATAACTACTTAAAATGCTTCACCAATAATAGTAACTAAACTTCGAACTTGAAATTATAACACCAAAGTAACAAGTTGAAACACTGATCATCTATGCGGTTATGAGACACGTCTCTCCGGCATAAATCATTAAGCTCGATCATGTGAACCTGTTGTCAGTATCTGATGTATACATTTCTCCCTCCATGATGATTATGATGTTTCGAAAATAGCATGTCACTGTGTACATCTTATGCAGGATTTCTGACCAGGTATTAATATTTATAAAAGTCTCGTCTACCTAAGGTCTACCTAATGCACTAACGGGCAGTGTACCCGGTCATGTGTAGTGTACTAATCGGTAAAGCCGAGGTCGTCCCAAGAGCTATGCGTGTGGATCTAATTTAAGTTCTAGTGTCACTAGTTTTAAAAGGGGTTTTTATAATTTGATTAATTAACTAATGAAATGAAATAAAATAGAAAGCGAATAAAAGTGGAAGATGAATCAATAGAGAGAAATGTGCTAGCCTAGTTACTAATCTTGTTATGTTATGACTACGTTTTCTATTTAATTCTTTCTATCGCTCCACAGGGGGATTAAAGTCGCTAGACTTCTATGATCAATTTGTATAGCTTATTTTTTCTATAGTGTCTTATTCCGTAACCTAATGATTACAAGAGTTCGTGGGTTTACCCTATGGAAGAATCATTAAGTGCCGCTACGATCTAAGACTTATTTAATGAAACCCGACCGGTCGGATCTTAGGTATCCCCTAAATTCTTAAGCATTTCCGTTTGGAAGGTGATCGTTCGGTAAAATTTTCACGCAAGATAGTGATAGTCCTATGGTCAATTCTTACCACTACTCGCAACCTGATTCACCAGGGTCTTATGATCAATTCTCCTAGCTTCCTAGATACTACCCAAACTTCCATGCTACCAAAACAAGGGTGCCCCAAAATAAGCAAAGAAAGTATACATATAAAGAGATATGAAAAACGAGTAAGCTACATCATAACAATAACAATTTCATAACTAGGCTAACACCAAAGGTTTTTAGCCAATCATATTAAAACATGTAGAAAGTTCAATGTTTAACATCATGATTGAAGACATGAATTAAATACAAGAATGTAATATGAAATACTAAAACTTATGAATTGTATGGCGTGAATTCTCCCTTGGAAATGACTTGTATGCTGCTGGAATTCGTTCTCCATGAAGCCCTAAATTGTTCTCTGGTTTTTGTGTGTCGAGAAGATATGTGAAAATGTAGAATTAGGGCTTGTATTTATAGTATCAACTAAGTTACGGCGTAACCTCTAGGGTTAGTTATGCCGTAACCTTTGAATCTAGGACGATCTTATCCTCAGTGATGAAACTACGACGTAACCTAAAGGTAAGTTACGAACGTAGAACTCTCGTCAACCACTTTACGCCGTAACTATGGTTACGTCGTAACTTCTTTTGCCCACGAAATTCTTCTAAGTCTTG
This sequence comes from Chrysanthemum lavandulifolium, assembly GCA_022545495.1. Lineage (NCBI taxonomy): Eukaryota > Viridiplantae > Streptophyta > Magnoliopsida > Asterales > Asteraceae > Chrysanthemum > Chrysanthemum lavandulifolium. The sequence continues at coordinate 46,646,001 of CM040241.1, read as the reverse complement.
GAAATATATATATGGCGTAACTTGTGTAGGAGTTACGCCGTAACCTTAGACAACGTTGACTTTGATCTTCTAGTGTTAATCCTTGTTACGACGTAAGTAGAGCAAGGATTTACGCTGTAACTCTTTTCTGGTCAGCATACTCTTGTGTATTTTCATTGATAACCTTCCAATTCCGCGTCTCTTCGTTCCTATGCTCATTATTAACCTGAAAATAAAATATTAACAAATAAGAGTATACATTCAAGTAAAATGATACAAATGATGAGCATATTAGGGAAAAATTGACACTAAAATATTAGGACTATTTGATGTTATCAACATTCCAACACAACCTCAGCTCTTATCTATTCAACCCGCTAATAATGATGACATATGGTGACAACGTGATATGACAAACATGAGAATGAAGTAAAATCTCCCAAACTTGTGACTTAATCTTGTGTTATCCTTGTAACTAAGAACGGTGTACCCATTACTCCTCAACAAGTATAATAAGCACAATTTCTTTTGACATATCCTCAACTGCGTGAGACACTGAGCACTACAACGTAACTCCTTAAAGTGATAGCTACTTTGTGGGTATATAGATAAAGAATCACAAAAGTAACTAGATATCCAAGTCTTCATCACAATCAATATATGCCCAAACAAGTCATCTTCGTGTAAGAGGAAGAATGAATCGAAGACGAAATAAGTACACACATCCGTAAAGCATCACTTCAAACCCAAATAAGTAATAAAGAGTAATCCTCATAGTTACATATGAAAAATAATACAAATTCTAGCGGTGTAAAAATTTGATGAATCTTGATAAGGATCGTTTAAGCAAAACGTGGTTTGACAATACTATGTGGTAAGTTTTTGGTGTTTGATCCTAAAATCGTTAATAACTACCTTTCGGAGTGTTTTTAACCCTCAAAAATTTTGTTACCCGATGTAGTGGGGTAACATAACAATATACAGGCAGTTACGGACATTTTGACAGGTAGATCGCTGAACACGCACTTACGGTTCAAAAGTTATGATGATTTAAAGTTTTGTCGTAAAATTCAAATTTCAGCGTCTAAAAAGTCATACTTTGGCTTATGTGAGTAGTTTGGATCTCGGCTTGGTGATTTCGGTGTGGTGATCTCGGCTTGGTGATTTCGGTGTGGTGGATTTCTGTGTGGGGATGGATAGACCGATTTCGGGATGAAATGTTGGGACCGATTTCGGTGTCTCCACAATTTTCAAAATTTCCACTAAGTAAGGTACTTTGAAACCGATTTCGGTGTGAAATCTAGGGACCGATTTCGGTGTTGGGTTGTGAGACAAATTTCGGTGTCCTTTAAAGGAACCAATTTCGAGGTGGTGTTTTGGAGACCGATTTCGGCATGGGTTTAGGGAGGCACCAATTTCGGTGTGGATGGGAAGGCACCAAGTTAGGTGTTGTCTTATGGACATCGGTTTTGGTGTGGGTTAAGGACAACGATTTTGGTGTGAAGAACATGAGACCGAGATTGCTCACCGTCGAGAGAAAATCTTGAAAAACGATAAAAGACTCAAAGATCGACCATTTTAGCCCGTTCTTTTTGCAAAATCTTGTATAGAAACTCTATATCTTCAATAAAAACATCAACTTTAACATCAAAACACCATAAAACTCAAGGATTTGAAGAAAAGTACACCTTTTTTCTTATAACCTCACGAACCAAATTTTAACACCCAAAACGAAATTTTCAAAACAAAAACCACGGAATCACCCCTGAGGAGCTCTGATACCACTTGTTAGTATCAAGAAACACTTTTCTAGAGGTTGGGGAAGATCAAACCATATGATATAAGACATATTTCTAGTGAGAGAAAGTAGCGAGAGGTGGAGCAAAATGTGATGTATTATTAAGAAGAAATAAAAGATGGAACACTACACATTAAGCCACACCCCTCATGGAGAGTCATGAGGGGTATTTATAGGCTTAACGCATCATATCTTTTACAATATGTCAACTTAAGTCCTTGCGTTATACACATCTAAGATATCTAGTCTAAATCACGTGAATGACTCCAGCTTCATAAAATAGCAAAGCTAACAAAGACACTTAAAAATCTCACTTTCTTGGCACTTCTGGTGATGGCATCAGGGATGCCAGTCACAAAGCTGAAACTTGTCTTTTTTTTTTGTTCAAATGAGCCCGAGTTTCGCACATTTCTAGTAAAAGCATTCCTAAACACCTAAAACTAAAAAAAAAAAGATTTAGGAAAATGAATGATACAAAGTGTATTAGATTAAGGGCTAAATGGTCTTTTAAAATCATTCGTTTTTACACCTCATCATTACTTGTAACTGTAAATCGTTAAAACATATTTTACTCAGCACTTCTTGTCTTCGACGTCTCGAGTCTTCATGTGCTTCTACAAGAGGTTCGAATATGATTGTTATGTTGTGTTATTATCAAAACATCTAACAAATCATTGAGAATATTTAATATGTATTTTGGAGTCATTAAATATTTACAATTTCAATCATTCTATTTTAGAACCCCATTTTATAAAATGCATCTTAAACATTTGCACCATTTTATAAAACCTTATCAAATAATTTATAAAAATGAATTTGACAACTAGCAAAGAATCTTCTAATTTGGAAATTGATTCAAATCTTATCTTTAATTGAAAGATATATTAACCATACTTATAGTTATCCAAAACAAAAAGGGAAGACATCAAATGTGTTTTGCATTAAACCTTTCATAATTTATTTTTATCCATCAAGTGTTTAACACTTTAGGAAAGGATCAAACATGCTTTCTTCTAACTCTTGACTAAGTAATCTTGCATGGAAACAGTGCAAATAGAAGTTGAAATACATCTCAAAACGGCTAGAAACTTTTGTTAAAATATGGTGACCCACAGATCCTACCAGGATTCGCGTGACCCTGTGAGTATTTTGGTTTGCCTATTTAAACAACCCTTTTGGCCACCATTTAAATGAAGCTTTTGTAATGTAATTAGGCATTCTCAAGTATTAAAAGCCCTCACTAACCCTTGATTATAATGCTTCTAATTCTCATTTGTTGAAATTATATTAACATGTGAAGATCCACCAAAACAAGCTTAGAGCTCTTGTTATCTTCATCCATTGAAAACAAGCATGTGAAGATCCACCACAAACATGATTAAAGTTCTTGTCATCTTCATCCATTGAAAGCTTCTTATCTAGAGAAGATCAATAATATCAATCTTAGAGTTTTTGATGTTGATATTAGGCTCTGTTGTAAAAATCGGTCCGGTGATAATCCCGTATAATCGTGATCGCGCACTAAGCGCCTTGATTTATCATAATCGGCCTATTTAATCGGTTTAGTCAAAGATGCTTAAAAATCGGTCAACAAAGCGATTAATCGATCGGTCTAATCGGACAAAAGCGCTTAAAAATTGGTCAACAAAATCGCTTAAAATTGGACAAAATCACTTAAAATCATCAACAAACCGATTAATCGGACAAAATCGGTCAAAGATAAACTTAAAATGGTCAACAAACCAAGGTAATATTTATGTTTGACTTTGAACTTTGAAGAATTATGTATTATGTCTATATTTGAGCAGTTAAAATATTTGAACTTTGATGCAATACGATTATCCCATACATATAAAATAATATAATATTTAAAATCACATTTTGTGCATAAAAATTCCAATTCGATTAATCCCGCTTTCAATCGTTAGGCCCTACCCAACCGCCTCACTAGCGCCTAGCGATTTTTACAACCTTGATATTAGGAGATGTTTGGTTTGAGGGTATGAGTATGAGGGAATGACTTTCATTCCCATTATTCATGTTTGGTTGATGGGTTTGGTATTCGATAATGGGTATCAAACCTTCAAAAGTAGACATTTTCTAAAACCACCAAGAGAAATGGGTTTACAAACCCATTCCAATTACCATACCCATAGTGATTCCTCATATAAACCAAACACGCCTTAGTTATTCATGTCTACTAGACAATCATGTCTTGTATCAATATAATACAACACAATGTATCACCACCATACAACACCATGTATCACCAATCATATTCCAAACTAATGGTTAGATAGGTTTGTGTTTAGTCCTTAAAACACAAGGGTTATAGGTTTGTTGTGTTTAGGCATTAAAAATACACGGGTTATAGGTTTGTTGTGTATGTGCCATAAAACACAACGGGTTTGGTTGTACTTGAAGAAGAACTCGATATCTAGGTTAGTATTGGTAAACTTGTAAGTGATGTTGTAAGGTTTTCTCCAGCGAGAAGGAGCTTATTGAGCTAGTGAAGAAAATATCGAGTAGGAAACTCGTGGAGTGTAGTAGGGAGAAGAGGAATTTCGTGCCAAACCATTATAAATCACCATGTCTGGTTTGGTTTTTTCTTTAATTATTGTCTTTCATTATGTTGATAAGTTTTATTTCATCCTCCCTACTGTTATTGATATAGAATTATTATTGTCACTTATCATATTGAATAATACTTGATTAACTATTTGATACAACAAATTAAAGTTTTTAAAAGAAAACGTATTCACCCCCTCCCCCTACATTTCCACAAAAACGTTGTTCACTTTCATTTGATCATTTTATGAAAACTTAAACCTCCAAGTGTTGAATTTGTATTATAGAGTGTATTGAGTTGATATTTACAAAAAGTTATGATTAGGTTTTATAAAATGGGAAACGACATTTTGACTCGACCTCTATAAGTCCGAAACCACTTACGATATTATTAAACATCTTAAATATCATATACAAACCTATTGAAAGATCAAACATTGTCGAGGGCGTAGAAGGTCAACTTTTAAAACCTAAGCGCGCAAAAGGCGATTATACGGCATCTTGGCGTTCTTGGGCGTCTGTCTTTGTTTTTATGGTTAGTTCATCACCCGTTTTCATGTTTTTTAGCTGGTGATTGCCAAAAGTATTTAGAAATTTTGTTGAGTTATAGAAGATGGTGTTTTCTCCGAATGTTGTTGATTTTTGGGTGGTTTTTCTTTGGATCGATTGTTGAGGTTGAATTCTTGTTCCCAACATCTTACTAGTCTTATTACAACATGTAATATAATGCTTTAGAGAAAAAGATGTTCCCACCCCACTGGATATTCATAATAATTTTGTTTGTATTTCGATGACTTATAGTGAAGATGGTTCGCAGGGTTCTTCCTCGCTCTCCGTCTAACTCAGTGGGTTGCTTGCCTTTCTTTCAAGTCCTCAGTCTTACTTAAAGGTGTTTTGCTTCTTCAATCTAGAAGTACAAACCAAATCTAAAGATAAAAGGAACACTACATATCGAATCTAGATTATTACATCTCGAATTTTAATAAAACTTCTAAAAGAAATTATAAATCTCATGACATATAGTAGTGTTTAACAAATGTGTACTAGATACAACGAAACTCATATAGCACAAATCATACAAAAAGTAGTCGCATTTGCGATCTAGTTAACTGTCTATAAAAGTACAAAACAATATATTCATTTGTAACTTTACAAACTTTATAATTGTTCTTTACCGTACATTTTTTTTGGTTATTATACAAAACAAAATCTTGACAAAAAAGATCACACACTCTGGAATTCCAAAACCCACGTTACCCATATGCGTGAGGTTTATCACATATTGTCTAAAGTGCAAATAAACGTATTTTAAAAGGAGTCTTTTATTATTACTGTAGTACATAGATTTGTTAGACATTGACACGTGCATAACTCATATTTTGAGGAATTAAAAAAGCTATAAAAATAATTATTTTTTGCTAAAAATAAACAAACTTGAAAAAGAAGCAATCAAAATTTTCGAAACCCCAAAAGAAAAAAGATTCCGGCGTGCACTCACAATTATACTAATACTTCTCGACGAACGAAGTTTTATTGGCCAATAATGTAATGCCACGTGTCGTGTTTATTGGTTTTAGAGAACATGTGTTAATGTACTAAATTGCCACTCATCCATGGTTTTTATTTCATTGCACCCAATGGTCACCTTTTGTAATATTTTTGACCTAAACTTCGGTTTAAAATCATTTGTCATCATTCTGATGAGTTATAAAATAAGTGGGTTCTTCTACAACCATCACGATATTGACACTTGATTTTAGGTATAAGTTTAGGCATAAGTTTAAGTCACATGTATCATTTCTCATTTTTTTAGACTATAGATGTAGAACGACTACTTTCGATCTCATGTGAGTGTCACATCTTGGCACGTTTAACCTCGTAAGTGTCACTCATCTCTCACACTTTAATGATGTATTGAGAAAAATAGCAGTAACAATAAGCAAGAGTTGTAACAATAGTCGTGGGTAGTAAAAGTTTTTTTTTTTAAATAAAAATGTTTGATAACGTAGTTGTAGGTCTAATCAAAATGTATAAAACAATTCTTAAATGGTCAACGCTCTTAAATGCTATTTAATAGAGCGTTGAAAAATGAGCATTCAGAAAATTTAAATAAAACTAATTGATGTTTCTCAAACGAGCATTAAAATCACCACGCTAAACACTCATCGCTCATAAATGCTCCGCTCTAAATACACCATAAATGTATCATACTAAACGTAAAATGTTCACAAAACTTTTAAAACAATTGGTGATCACCGCCATTTTTTTCCGATGCAATATTTTCTTTATAATTAAATAAAAATAGCAAGGTGTCAATATTAGAATAAGACTCTTTAGAATACAATTCTAAGCTGCAAATAATGACCCTAAAACACACTTAGTGCACTATGTCCAAATTGAGACATCATAAAACGATAATCTAACATACTAGGAGCTCATTTGGTTCGCAGAATGTTTTTGACGAAATTAGAATCTGACTTAAAAATTGAAACCTGAAGGAATTAAATGTTTAGAATTGGAATCTGCAAAATTTAAAATCTAAAAGAGTTGGAATTTGAAAAAATTAGCGGGTGTTTGACTAGAAGAAAACGAAATGAAATTTTCGAATAACTAATTTATTTGTAATTAAATTTGATAAAATGAATATTATTTATTGAATATGATAAAGTATGATAAAACTTTTAAATATAATAATAATAATAATAATAATAATAATAATAATAATAATATGTAAAATAGTAATTTAAAATTTTAAAATCTATTACACTATTTTAATTCAATAGTTAATATTTATTAAATATAATTTATTTAATAAAACTTGTGGAGTTTGTTAGACTCATTGAGATCGTTTTGAGCCTTAGGGTTCGACAATAACATAGATTAAGAACATGCACAGCGAAATTAAACAAATATCAATGTTATTGACACAAGATTTCTTTCACAATCACCTCCAATTATATTAATAACGTGTTATCTAAACTATAACGAGAATCAAAGACTTCTTTGATCTTGGGGGTTAACTAAAGTAACTCTAGTATAGGCGTTTACAAGAACACACGCCCTAGACACACACACACACACCCCTTTACTAGACGTCTACATATTGGAAGACTTGTATTCATAAAACCTACACCCCATGTCCTCTTTATATAATAGAGGATTAGGGTTTACAAATCTCTACGAATGACTAATAAATAAATCTTCTTTTGCAAGCAAGTCCCTCCATCTTTTTGTAGATTTCTTTCTTGTCACTTTAAGTCCTTGATGTTTCATTCTTTATTGTTTTGTATTATCAAATCAATAAACCCAACAATCTTCCCCTATTTGATGATGACAAAACAAACACGGTTCTTGTACGAACTTCCCTAAACGAAGTAGCAGAAGTTGAGATAATTAAATCTCACCATGAGTGAAACATTCTTGTCTTCCTTTGTCTTCCCCTTAATTCATGCCATCGCACTCCAACATCCCTTCCCCTTTTTGTTATCAGCAAATAGGAAATGTAAGCAGTAGAAACTTCCTCTTGAGTGGTGCATGAACATCTAATGATTCTTCAAATCTGTAAGCTCCTTGTAATGATCACTTGTGAAGAAAACCAAGTATAACGAATTTGATGAAGAAGTAAAATAACCCAAACTTGTATCTTATGTCTTGTTTATCCACGTGACTCTGAACGTATACCAACCAATGTATAGGGAGACCGCAATCTCTTGATAATAATCACTGAGCACAATAACGTCACTCCTTTAAGTGTTATGTCAATTCTTCGTCACAATCATTGAAGCACGAACAAGTTGCTTTTAAACGTAGTAAGCCATTTAAAAATATAATAAGAACACGCATCCAAGAAACTCCACTTCATCTTCAAATAAGTGATAAATAATCCTCTTCGTAATCAATTCTTCAATAAAACCAAAAACGAGCTTTTTAAATCCTTTTAAGAACAAATGATCTTCTCCCTGTGTGTGTGAACCAATCTCCTGTGTGTATGTCGTCCATCATTCTTCAAACCATACGAGAACCAAAAAGTACGTTCTATTGATCAAAACTAGCAGTACAAATAATTTTCTCAGCAGTACTTTCATCATCTATGTGTGCTATTAATAACCATGTACGATACAATAACCAAATACCATCAATGTCCATAACCTTGTGTTATCTCGTAAACATACGTATTTAACAAAGTAGGTAGCAAGGACAGTTATTGTCATCACAAATCAAACATGCCCTAACCTCATATGTCCCAAAGCACAATACTAAACGATAAGTATATTACAACAATCAATGAGTAGCGTGAAGTATCATGGAGCAACCTTTTAAAAACCAATAAGCAGTAGTAAATACTACAAGTAGTATTAACTAACTCAATTAGCAATTAAGTTTAACCAAGCAACTTTAACTCCCAACGAGCAGTACAAACATTCAAGTTAGTAATATACATGCAAATTAGAGTAGCCAATAAATATTAACCAACCAGCTTACCAAAGAAACAATAGTAATCATATGTCGAGCAACACTTAAAAACATAGCAGCTAAACGAGACAATATAAACGATAAGCACGAGTAGTCATAAGTTACTTAAACTAGCAGTGGAAGCGAGACATGTAGCAGTGGTAGCGCAAAGCTAGCAATGGTAACCACATATGCTAGCTGTGGAAATAAGTAGCCTAGCAGTGGAAACACGAACAAAAGCATTGGAATGAGATAGAGAGCAATGGTAACATGTTGAAAGCAGTTGATTCGACAAGAGTTACAACCAAGTACCAAGCAGTAGATATCGTCGCGGCAGATACAACCTGGAACAGTTAGCAGTAAAAACTTGTTTCGACCAGTACTAATCCTTCAACTCGATCAGTACCTTATTGAGCGTATCCCATCAGTAACCTTACTCATAAATACAGTCACGTTTGCATCCAAATCAGTTGTTGTAGAATCAGTAACTTCAATAGCCTTATAATACAAAAGATTTCGTGTCTTTTGCATCTCTACTAGGGCTCATTGATGAGTGCTTATTCACTCATCATTTTGGTCAACCGAAATGCAAAACATCTAAAACACTCAAAATGCATCAAAATATCGAAAATATCTCAAAATTGTGTTTTTATGTTTCGATGCAAAATTATTGAAAACAAATGAAAAACGAGCAAAATTTGCATAATTGGCGCTTCATCCCCGACTTTAAAAATTGATGTAAATAGTCCCCGAGCACGTATTTTAAAGAAAAGTCACCAAAGGTCCTTTTGAAATCATAAGTTGTCATAATTAGTCCTTTGGTGAAAAATTTCAAAAGTTTTGAGAAATTACGCTTTGATCCTCGGATTTTAAAATTTCAAGTTTAGTCCTTGAATTTCACAATTGGCAAAAATGGTCCTCAACTTATTTGAGATTCACAAGATTGGTCCTTGAAAGCATTTTCGAATTTACATTCGTGGTCCCTGGAATTTCAGAATGTGCAATTTTGGTCCCTTGAATACTAAATGGATTCAATATCTAATTCTTTGTCCAAATCTTAACTACTTAGGCCCAAAACACAAACAACCCAATACCCAATCCCTACCCGGTCCAACCCAACTCCTATCCAGTCCAACCCGGTCAAACTATTAAACAACCCATCCCTTGTCTTCCCCATTTTCCCGCCCACACAAACCCAAGAAAGAGAGAACCCTAGATACCCTGCTCCCTTTTTACCACTCCCTACAAACCCTTTTCCTTCTCCCCAAACACTCCACCTCCATTACAACTCTTTACCCAGCTACACCACAACCCAAAACCACCTTAATCTCTTTAACCGGCCACCCAAATCCTAAACCCACTCAACTGATCCCTCATGCCACAGTGGCAATCCTTGCTCATAAAACCCCATGGACGGCTTAGATTAACTCCCATCTTGTACCTAATCGTTGGATGGTGTAGATGGATCAAGAAAGCACAAAGGAATCTCTTTGGTCGCTTTGTACTCACACAGAAACACAAGAGAAGAAGACATGAAGACCAGTGAGTTTAGTATAAATAGGACATGTTGTAGCCATTATAAGGCACCACCTAGTTTTAAGCTTTAAATCAGTTTTTCTTATTTTCTGTTGTAATTTATTTTCTTAATCAATGAAAAAGAAATCTTTCAGTTTTATGTTTTATGGTTATTTAGTTATTAAGTCTTATTAATTGTTAAGAGTTTTTAATTTAAACTTCAAATTCATCTTTAAGAAAAAGGGGGTCAAGCATCAAAATTCTGTTTTAGAGTTTGTTTCAAACTTTAAGGAGTGTTTGGTTATTGCTCATAACCAGGTCGAAACCCACTTTTTACCCGTTTTGCTCTCCAAGTCGAACTCACTCTACTAGACTTAAATCAGTAAAAAGGTTTTGGAAGTGATTGCATAAGTTTTTACAAGCTTACATAAAGGTGTTTCGGGTTCTAAAGAAGAAAGAAGGTCACTGTTCTTGCTCTCTTTTCTTAGCTTATTTGGTGGTTATGAGTTGCAAATTTGGTTTCTCCCGAGCCCGGTATCCCCAACTTGACTTGTTTCTACTTTTATTGCATTCAAATCAACCCCGCATAGTTTAGTTTTATGTTGAAATTTGCTTGTCGCCATTTTTTTGCTCGTCTCGGTGAGTGAACAATTTAACAACCACCGAATTGACTTATTTCTAAGTCGCTTTCACTCCTTTTCACCACCCAATCGCTTTTGTGAACCTCACATGCTAACAATGTTTTTTGTAGCTTGACTTTGCACTGGAAGCTTGATTATCAGCCTTAAATTAAGTCTCAAAACAGGTCCCTCAGGCTGTTTTAGCTTGCATCAGTGAGCTGCACTCACAGGCCCTTTCTTTTTTTTTTTTGCAAATTGCCTATCAGTAGAATTGATAGCTTATTTAGGATCCTTATTTTCTTTTAAGTGTAGCTAAGATTAGTTTAGATGCAATTTAGCTTATTTAATACTTTCGTAGCTTATTTGCTTAATTTCCATCTGTTAAGTTTAAGGCTCCCCCTAGATTAGTTCATTTGGCAATTGCTTATCCCTTTGTTTCTTTAGCTTATTTCATTGATTTTTGCTTATCTAGGTTAAACGTAGTTTGTTCTTTCAGGCTTGCTTTTCCACTGCTTATCGTCCTTGTTTTCTCTACTTATTTGTGCTCATAAAGCTGCTAAAGGGGTGTTTGTTTTGCTTTCTCGTCTCATCGTTGGGAATAAGTCGTGCCAATGACTTATTTTGTAGATTTCAAAGGTCAAGTTCTTTTAAAAATGCTTGAACTTGTTCATTCTTCGAGTTAAAAAGAAATTTTGAAAAAAAATGTTTGCAAAAAAAAAGCGGCATAGCTGGGACTCGAACCCACGCCATCCAGCTTCACACACAACACCTCTACTGTTTGCCCTGGGACTTGTCTCGCTCAAATAATGCAAAATCTAATACATAACCTTCGCTTGGCGGTTTAGCTTTAAGTACTTATTCAATTATTTTTAGCTTATTCCTCATAACACCACCCACGCTTTTTATTTTTCTTAGAACCGAATACTTGAAGTACTTTCTGTGATTTTTCCACATTTTTCAAAAATGTTTTAGTATTTTTTATCATTTAATTAGATTAAACTAGTTTTTAATTCGTAGTAATTATTTTAAAAGTCAAAAAAATACCCGGTCTTTTTCTAAAATCATTTTTAGACAAATAGAACGAGGAAAATTGATTTCACACCGTAGCCCTTAAATTGCAAAACTTTTACGTTTATGGCTCTACCGGTTCTTTAGCTTTTACGTTTTTTTTGTTTTAGCACCCTAGGACTTAGTGTAGCTTCGCTTTATCATTCCTTAGGCTTAGTGATAGTTTATTTTTAGTTTATTAGGTTCCTTGCCTTAATTACCTTCCCGTTCATTAATTTGTAGAATCGTAAATCAAATCCAAAATCATTAAAACCAATTCAAGTTCAAATCACGAAACTCAACGAATCCTTCCATTCACACCTCGTTGGGATACAACCCGGGAAATCACTTTTCCGGTATCACTTTTATCACACCCGTGAGGTTTGGCACGTTAACCCTTTTCCTAAAAGGTTGATTTGCCGAATTTTACGGTTAATTTGATATATTGATATTGTGTTTGTTTTCACCACTCACTTCACAACGAATCACTCATCATCAATCAAAGATTGACTCAACAAAGCTAGCAGAAACGTAACTAATCACAAAACACAGCAACATAGAATAATAGTATATAACAGATCAGAATCCCTAATTAGCAAATTTGATAATCATGAAAACCTGAACCACCAATTGATACAAACCCTAATCATCTGGAATGAGGAATTCAGAAAACTTTGTAAGGTTTTAGGGTTTCTTTGTACACCATATTTATGAGACCTAGAGTTGCCAAGAAACAATTTAGACCAGATCTTGAGATTCACGAAACCCTTGCTTCGCCAAAGTAAATCATAGACACCAAATAATGTAGAAACAACTTCCATAAAGAATTAGAACAAGTAAAACAAATTCAAGAAGTTGAATATGCATAAAAACCCTAAAAATCATTTTTGAAAACCTCTGTCTGCAGCCATATTTGACACCTTATAACTTTTGATTTTGAGCTCAGATCGACAATCCCTCCGGTGAAAAGTTATATGGGTATATAGAGAAGCTCTAGTAAAAATTGTAGCCCGACCCAACGGTTCATGTAAAAGTTATCGCCTCTTGAATACAATGCTGCAGAAAAGTTGCGAATTTTGTGTGAAACGATTTTCTTCTTCCTTTTTCGCCAAGAAACCTTATGAATCCCTAGGTAACGAGCTCCCCAAGCTCTGATACCAATTGTGGAGTTTGTTAGACTCCTTGAGATCGTTTTGAGCCTTAGGGTTCGACAATTACATAGATTAAGAACATGCACGGTGGAATTAAACAAACATCAATGTTATTGACACAAGGTTTCTTTCACAATCACCTCCAATTATATTAATAATGTGTTATCTAAACTATAACGAGGATCAAAGACTTCTTTGATCTTGGGGGTTAACTTAACTAATTCTAGTCTAGGCGTTTACAAGAACACACACCCTAGACACACACACACACACACACCTTGACTAGACGTCTACATATTGGAAGACTTGTATTCATAAAACCTACACCCCATGTCCTCTTTATATACTAGAGGATTAGGGTTTACAAATATCTACGAATGACTAATAAATAAATTTTTTTTTGCAAGCAAGTCCCTCCATCTTTTTGTAGATTTCATTCTTGTCACTTTAAGTCCTTGATGTTTCATTCTTTATTATTTTGTATTATCAAATCAATAAACCCAACAAAACTATTCAAGTATAGTAAAATACTATTTTAAAATTTTCTAAAATTTAGTTATATTTGGTTTTAATTATAGTAAAAATTATTTATTATATAATAATAATAATAGTATCCCGGCTCCCCACTAATTTTTTGTAAATCCTATAAGTTTATAATTATAAAAACAAAAAATAATTAGAGGAGTAGGAGCTCAGTTAGTATCTCAACTTCCTAATAACTTTTTGTAAATTTTAAGAGTTTCTAATAAAGTGATGATGATAATAATAGTAATAATAATAATAATAATAATAATAATAATAATAATAATAATAATAATAATAATAATAATAATAACTGATTTTAAAGATAAAACCATTGAATTTCATGAAATTATAGACAATTCTTCCGTTTTATTATGGAATGTTGAATTTCATATATATGAGATTTTGTAGAATTTTCATTCCATTTTATTTTTTAACCAAACTCATTAAAAAATGAAATGCAGATTCTCAAATCTTTCATTTTGTCAAGTGCCAACCAAACACGTCATGAAATGGAACCAAATTCTAATTCCTCATAATCCTCACGATTCCACGAATTTCTCCATTCCCAAACCCACCAAGCATTATCTGTAAAACCCTAAAAATATAAACGCATAACAAGACTATTTTACCCTTGTAATCAAAATTATAAAATACGTAAAATATATTAACGCCCATTAAACTTAATTAAAAATCTAATTTATATATGTTTAAAAACCTAACGTGTATATTGAGTAACCGACAATTGATACGACGAAAAATAAAAGTCACGCGAGTAAACCATTATGATCCGTTTGTCTTTGTGTAATCCAAATACCTTTGGGTCGTTTTTTTTGTGCAAGCCGAGTATACTTAAGCCCATGAGATCGGTTGGTTTGTGATCCGATTCCCATAAACCATGTCGGGCCTCGTTCTTCTTTCGCAAGCCGAGCCCACAAAAGCCCACCCGATCGGTGCATATAAATACAAACATAAACACTCAAATTGAAACCCTAGTTTTACAAGGTCACACACAGGGACTTTTCGCTTCCTTTTTTTTTTTTCTTTCGATAGACCGGCCGCAATCTTTGGTTTCGTGTGCTCTTGATCCGACATGTGCTAAGGTATAACCATTCTTTCCATTCGCCTCAATTACGCCGCATGCTAACGTTAAAACATTGAAACCGTGAGATATATAATAAACCATACGAATGAAAATGAATAAATCAAGCCCTAAAATCGCTTATGATGGCCATTAATATGTAATCACAAAGGTAAAACCCTAAGTCGTTATAATCACGGGTGTTTATGATTTTATGTAAAGAGTTGTGTGCGTGTTGGCTCATTAATTAGTGTAAATGGTGTGTAGAAAGTTGAAAGGCGGAAAATATGAAAGGTTAGGATGATATTAAACAGGTCATATGGCTTTCATGGGTCATGGGTGCGTTTGGGTAGGTTAAACATGTGCTTATATTGGTTTTAATAAACCCTAAACCGGACAAAGATCATATGTCGAACTTGTGGGTCATAGATCGAATTTTACAAGTGCAATAATCTTGGTTTTGTTGGAAAAGTTTATTTTATGTCTTAGTTAAGTTTTCCAAGTGGTTTGGTCGAATTTGGAGTTGTCTAAGTCGTATTTTGAATTTTACAAGATCAAGTGTCAAAGTCGAGAAACGAGTCCGAAATTAGGTCGATTCATCTAGGTGTTATCTCGATGATACTTGCATGTTTTTGAGTGATTCTTGAGCCTAAATTGTAGTACTTTGAAATAGATTTACGGAAAAATAAGTTGTATCATTTGCAAACGTGGAAGTATGATTTTATATTTTGGATTTAGGTGTCTCAATCAATTCTTTGAGTTGAAATTTATGATGTAGTAAATGATTTTAGTATTTAATCTATGAGGTTCTCGCAACTTTTCCTTTGGTGGATATGATATTTATATATGGTGTGACACCGTAGCTTTTGGTTTGATGTGTTGAGTAGGGTGAGTGTGTTTGTTGGGGCCATACTTTTGGTGTGTGTAAATCAAGTGAGTTCTCGACCGGTCCGGACTTATGATTTTCCGTAGGACATTTAGCATGGAAATAGAACCCACCAATTTTTGTAGAATCTCTTAACTCATATGGGAACCCCTGGGATTTTGCTTGATTTCATTATGAGTTTAAGAAAATGAAAGATAAAACATGATATCAATAAGTAACACACTTACAAAGGCATAAAAAGCTTATAAAAGGAGCTAATAAGTATTATACGAATCGTAATCCGTAGATTCATTGAAGAAGACGTGGCATCGTATCTTCGTGTTCGCTCATTCATTTGCTTTTCTCATTTGCGTTAAGGTACAAATATTCGACCTTTTTAGTAAAGGTTTTCTCATGATCTCCTTTTCTTGTCATTTCCTTATGCTTATTAGGATTTCCTATGCCATTGCTATGATTCCCTTATGTTTATGTGAATCTCGCTTGTCCGAACTTCTTGTTGAACTTTGCTATGTTTGAGTATGAATTTCGATTATGAACTTCTGATTATGAACATCCGATTATGAACCTTGACTTCGAACATTTGATATGAACTTTTCGATTGTTTGATCCGTTGTTTATCCGAACTTCTTTATTGAACCATGCAATATCCGATTTGAACTTGTGTTATGAAGACTCGATATGCACATTAGTTGAACCTTACTATGTTTAGTTATGAACTTCTAATTATGAATGTATGATTTGTGACTGTGATATGAACTTCTGACCTCTGAATATTTGAATATGAACCTTATGATATGAGTTATCTGATATGTTATCTGTTGAACTTTGTGTTTGATTATGTTCTGTGTCATTTATGACAATATGTTTGACCTAAGTTAATTTGATACCCGAGCCAATATTTCACTAGTCATGGGGGTTCCATGTCCGTGTCGTTGATGCACCTCGACATGACTCTAGGCGAGAGTGATGTTCGCCACGCCCCTTTCCGTTATCTCGCTTATTGATAGTATGGCCACTATCCGTCCGTAGGGCGATGGATGCATCCTAGATCCGATCTGTTATCCGATATGATTTGTCGGTGAATGATGTCGTGTGCACGCGCCTTCACAAAATTCGGGAGTTAATGCCCAAATTATTTTCGAGATTATTTCAGTATAAGCATGATGTTTCGATATGATATGTTACGGGCTCGAGGTAGTTAACTAAACCCTTATCCGTTACGCCCGTGTTAAGTATTCATATGATTCAAGATTTTCGAGTGTTTATATTATGTATTCGATATGATATGTTAGTTAATGTGATCATGACGATATGTTTAAGTGATTACTAGTTGCCATGCTAGGATAGGATTAGTATGTTTAAACATGATTCGAGATATCGATATTATGTTAGTTTAACGTTATGTGAATTCGTTGATCCGTGAGATGAATGTGCTAGTGTGAAAGTAAGTATCCCGAAAGTTTAGTATGTATGATTGTTCGCTAATTTTGTAAACTTTGCCTATCCGTTAGTTATTTAATCTATGTTTAAACTCACGATGTTAAGATTCGATCCGAGAACCGGTTTAGCTTATGATATATGTTCGGTAGTTGCTAATGGCTATGTTATGTCTTTGTCTAGTTAGTTATAGTTTGTCTCATCGTGTTTTCTATCTCGTATGTGCGATCGCCATTTTGATCAAGTATTTCACTTGCTACAATATTGAATTAAGTGTGTTAAATGTAGATTAATTGATTTGTATGAATGCCATGTTCATTTTATGGAAATAGTTTCATTAGCCCTTAGACTTTTCGCTTGGTTTTGCATGTAACTGTTGTTCTTGATATGTTAAGTGTTTGGTTATTCGATGTGTTTGCGTTATGCCATTAATGTGCTATGTGTTGTTTCTTATCCGTTATGTGATTTTCTCGGATTTACGATATTTGTATTTCCGCAAATCCTCAATGATTCGCCATTCTCATTTCGCTGTGGTTTCGTTATTCGTATTTTTGTTTCGCTTTAGTTTTCGTCATATATCCGCTCACCGGCTTTGTAAGCTCACCGCATTTTCTTTTCCTGCGGTGTTCTAAGCATTCAAGATGAGCTTATGGATAGTGATCCGGGTTGAGAGTAGAGCGAGAGCAAGATTTGAAAATAGGGATCTTAGATTTATTTTGATTATTGTTATTTATATTTTCTTTTGTAAGTTTTGTAAAGGCTTCCGCTATCAGTATAAGACTTAAGGTTCGATATGAAACCAGATTTGTGATATCTTTACCCTTGTCGGGTTGGGTGTTACATTATCACTAAAGGCAATCACTGTTAAAACCATATGGTTGGTTAAAACTACCCACGACCTTTGACCCTTGACTCGACTCTAAACATAACCTTCAAAGCTTTAAACCGATAGTTTCGCTTATACAATCTTACCTAGTGGTGATAAAGCAAAAGTAGGAATGGTTAATCGAGAAGATACCAAGTAGTGTAAACACCACTTCATGAGATAACCCAATCTCAACTAGAGATCCTAAACATTTGGACTTTTTAGCACTTGAACTTTGACACTCGATCGACCTCAACCCTTGAATCTCGCTTCTTAAACTTTGTCGACCACACATATAGACTGGGGGGGTTAACGAAGAACAACGTGTGGTGAAAAGTGAACACGCTGTAATGAAAATCACATGTTTCGATTTATCGCTTTGTTGTGTAATAATTTCCATATTTTAAAGCAATTAGTAGTATGCACACTTTAAATTCTATTAAGTACATGCATAACAAGTAGATTATAACAAATGACAAAAATTGTAATCCAAGTATGATTAGTTAGTTGCTTAATTTATTATTACTTAATAACAGAATGTCAAATTCATATAATTAACTTCATGAACTAAAATAAAGTACTACAATAAGAAGAGTGGTATTTTTTAAATTCTCAACCTACTTAAACAATAATCAAAGATAGTTGATTAGATTTTCAGAATCAATTAGGCTTTTCTATTTGTCATAATGCATAATTTCATATGTATTATATTATGATTATTTATGGTATAATGCATGATAAAACAAATATACAAGTGTCCATTAGCGTTATTTTATATGCAGCACAGATGTGGGTCACATGTCTATAGTTGGCTTTAGGCATGGTGACAACTTTCAAAAATAGTTTTATAAATATTAACACATAAAATAAAAAGATACGGAAATATTAATAAGAAATAATGAATTAAAATTTAAAATCAATGATTAACATACCTATAACAGATGTTTTAGTTTCTTCTAAAAAAGTTAAGGCATGAGGTGTTATCAAGGTGGAATTTAATGAGACATCGCTACGACTACATAGAACTGTAAAACGATGTTAAACGATTTTCGGATAATTAATCCTTACTAAAATAACGAGCTTAAACTTTCTTTGATATATCCTAACGCGTATCCGGTAAACTCATTTCAGCCAAGCTTGGTTCATGTACTTGGACAATATGAAATAATTAGTATGATTATGATAAATGAGTTATGCTTAACATTTTTATTTTGTCTCTATTCCTAATGGGACATGTATTTTTGCAGAATCAATTCGCAACTAAAATGAACCGTTTAAGACGAACAAGAAACCAATATAAGAATCAGGTTCAAAAGGTATAAAAGAATGATACTGGCATCTCAAGCGACGTTATTATTCCTATTTTAAGCTTTTGGTGTTCTTTCATTTCAGCCGCTCCAAATATTTCTTGTTCAAGTTATTCGGGAGAACCTGTTCTTTTTCTATAATTGTAAACGTTTTAACCAGGTATTTTTGTGATCGACCCTTTGATAGCCATCTCCATATATGTGTAATGAGTTTTGAGCATGCGACCTCTTGTGAAAATATTATAATGTCTAACAACTAGATGATCTTAGTGTTGGTGGTTATAATTTCTTCGCTTAAGAAAAAAAGAAAAAAAATGCTTTTTCTTCAAGACGCAAATAGACTACGCGAATTCATCTCGATAATACGACAAGAAAACACCATATAGTAACTTAACCAGGTTCGATTCTCACATCTATATCACAAACACCAATATACATGATCGACATAGATATAATTACCATCACTTTGAAATTACAATCATAAGCTGTTCTTTATCATTACGAGTGAATGGGCTATGGTCACAATTCACAAATGCCGATTATGATAACAAGTTTCATTTTATCAAGTAACTCGATTATATGTGCACGTTAAACGAAAATAGTAACGACGACTATTCAAGACGATTTAGCTTCTTGTATATGTTGGATGACCAAATTCTTAAATTTATCTTTGAGTAATGTATAGTAGAGATTAGAGAAGCTGTATACATCTACAGTTGGGTTGGGCTTCTAATTATAACCAATCTAAAAGAATACATTGGGCCTTTTCGCATAACAGAAAATAAAGTTGATGCTGCGTAGATGTCATTTATAAATCCAGATTCTATACAATACAGCATACGAAAAAAAAAAAATTTTAACGCTAACGCACTCATTCATCGTCGATGGATATGAGGTGATGATGATCTATCGGATAACATAAATCACGGTGCTTAGCCTAAGGCTTGGCATGTTCGCTTGTCTTTATTTTCACTCTTTAAGTCATCCGTATGTGGCATATACAATGTCAAGTTTTCAACATAAACATGTCCAACATAAAATAGAATCTTGCGAAATCAGTATTTCAGATAAATCTACTAGAATCAAGAGTTTAGAGGTCTCGCTTTTTTTAAACTGTGTGTTTTTCGTCTGATGACAATAATTATAAGACAAATGAAGTACTATCTATTAAAACCAACTAATTATCACCTCTGAAGGGTCAAAACAGGCCCCTTAGATCTTCAAGTTTCATAACAAAGAAACAAGCATTCCTTAATTGGAAGGGTCCATGTGACCTTAGTTTTGTGTTGACCCTATTAAGAGTGTATAGTAGCCATTGTCTATGATAATATGACATACCCATGTGGCCAACACATGTTGAAGAAAACATTGGTTTATGAATGTCGACACTTGTTGAAACTCATCATAAACATGTACACTTCTTTTCTTGGATCTTGGTTAGGACACACATTTCTAACTCACTTGTTTTGGTTGGCTCATAAAAACAAGTTTGGTTGTTATGTCTTGCTATCTTTATGACAAAGTGAATAAGGTTCCAAGTCATTATTATTATTTTTCGCGAGTTAGAAAGTTAGATGATCAAATATTTATAGAGCTTAATGACTAATACGACCGGTAAAATGTTGAACTTGGCTGTTGATTTACTTCCTTATTGTAATCATCCAAGCAAAGCAGCATGTTTTGTTGACTGATTGGGCTAAAGCCCACAGGCTAAAGTCTAAACAGGATTATTAGTTGCACTATTTAGGCGAATTTTGTCTTTTACCTCAATTATTAAAAGGGTAGAGTTCTGTTTAGGTTATCTCGAGAATTTGATTCTTTAACTTAGATGCACACGCTTTAACCATGGTATCCATGTGACCGTTTCTCACATTTTCCCTGACCACCCTAAGTTATACACCTAGTGAAGTTTAAACCTCAAACATATTATGATTGGTTGTACCAAAAAGCTTTTGTTCAGCTGGTATCCATCTATGAAAAATCCATGAGCCTGCTTGAAAGATTTTGTAAATAAAAGGTTAAAGGTTCGAGTTTTGGCTCTTCCTCACTTCAGTTGATGGCTCACTGGCCAGGAAAATTGCCAGAGCTATTCCTTGTAAGATGTACAATGATTGGTGCTAAAAAATATTTGGGATCAAGGTGTTCTCGCCAATTCACGAGTGATCGGTTGTATTTCAACTTTGAGTTTTTACTGTCTCGAAGAGAATTTACTGTTGTTATTGGCCCCTATCTCTAAAGTGACAAACCAACAAGCTATTTTTACTTTATTGTAGCTGCTACACAAAGTCTTGTTCTACGATCAACTTTATATCTTTGACCAAATCCATACTCATTACACATATAGCTTGTTTCGCAACATACAAAATGTACATACATATAATGATACGCACAAACAATTAACAAACATAAAAAATTTGTACACTTAAGCTTAGAAAATCATAGTCTGTTAGGTTAAATTTCAATAAGCGCCAATCCTCTCTCGATCGTAGATAAAGTCGATCGATTTGTATCGATCGGTTTGTTGTGACAAATCGATCGCCAACCAAATAGAACGTGTCTACGATCGAGTTTAAAGCTTATTTAAAAAACATACCGTTTTTTGCAACGGTTAAAAAAAATTAACCTTTTTAAATACACAATACAAACACACTTCAATCCACAAATCTATTTCACACAATTCAAACTCAAAATACTTCTCAACACAAAATTTAATACTGGCTTTGTCTCCCATTCCGTTGAAGATATGCAAGTGTACTTTCAAAATCAATGCAATAACGACGATGAGGCTCGAAAACGCTATTATGCTTCATCGATTTGTTTGACCGTGCGCGCGCGAGAAGAACAAAAGAGAAAACTACAAGAGTTGCAACGACATTACTCCCCGAACGAAAAGTCGCGATCGACAAGTTTTGAAAGATCGCCCGCAAAGATCGCGAGGTTGTCGACAAGTTGTGGCGGTGTGTTCGTAAGATAACGAACAACGCCAAGACCAAAATCAATCGAGCTATCGGAGAACAAAAACGATGGTGTAGACGAGGAAGATTTCACTAGAACAAAAAGTGGATTTGGCCACTGTCACAATTCTCAATTTCCTATCATTTCTCAAACTCAATATTCATCATTTCATATCGGTTCGTGCATGGTTTTGATTTTACATTAAACGCTTATTTCTTATTAAATAAACGCTATCGCGTAAACATTATTTGAACATTTGATCCGACACTTCCAAAATTTTCTAATACATTTTTATACTCCTTTAAGACTATAAAATTATATTATTGGTTTACCGATGTTTTCAATTTATTTTGTATATAAATTTTTATGCATAAATATTTACGACGATTTTTGTATATGCAACTCGATAAATATTTACTTCACTCAACTCATGTAAGAAATGCATTTTTATAATTTTTATGACTTCAATACATTTTATTTTGTTCCGTTAAAATTTATTTTTAGTTAACGCTACAACTAATGTCTATTTCTACTTACAGATTATACATTACATCTATACATAAATACATTATATCTTACAAGTAATACATTGATTTAATCAAAGCTACATTCCCCCCCCCCAAGCCACATGGCCGGCCATCTACACTCAACATGTTACCAATTTGGCTTTTGCTTCTAGTATTATATACATACATATTATTAGATAGATATTTACTAAAACACACACACTTCACATATTCAAGGTGTAAACAAATATCTCTTCCTCTCTCTCTTGCAAACCGCCAACCATCAAGGATCAAGGAGAGATCATCAAATTTTTCTAGACAAGTTATTTACAATCTAGACACACTCTTGGTTAAGGTTTTGAAATAAAACCTTGGGTGTTTTAGAAGAATCCTTTGTTCTAAAACCTCATCAAGTTTACTAGTAAGCATCCATATTCATGATCATATTTCATATTCATTGTTATATTCATTTCATCATATTTGAGAAAACATGCAAGTCTCATGGATGTTTATACCACTTTTTCATTGATTTTTAAGGGTATATATATATTTATGTCATCCTATAATTACTCCTTGAAACATATCACTTTTGGTGATGCCTAGAAACCCATGACACCCTAAGAAGGTTTATGGTAGGATTAGAGTAGCTTTGGTGTTGGTTTGAATTGGTTGGAATAGGTTTGGCGCGTGAAAAACTCATTTCGACAAGTTTTATTTAGGGTCTGTCCATATTTTTTAAATCTGGGAAAATTCGACAGTTGGTAAAATATTTTGGGCTAGATATTTGGAAAATATACTTTAAAACGAAAACGTGGCCGCTTGAACGGATTAAAACGGAGTTATAACGAAGAAGTTATGAATTTTTGAAGTTTGACGACGAAAACTAATAATTCCGTAAATTTCAAGATGAAAATGTCACCCTTTACGAGTCAAAATGAGGCTTAAGCGTTATTAAATGTGTCAACTTATCAAAATATATTAGTATACTTTGATACGGTTAAGGACATATAAAACGAAAACGGACTTGTAACGACTAAATTATACACGTTTTCACAAAGTTGCCGAACTTTATTATATAAGAAAACTATATTATTTCTAATAAGACAAGTGTTACGGCATAACAAGTCACCATGTTGGAGGTCGTTTTAACATTGATGTAGAACTTTTATAAAGAGATGTCTTCTAGTAAAAGTAAGTGCGCTTAGCATATTTTTCAAAATGTCCAACCGCTTGTCAAGCGGAGTTGTAACGAATAAAATATAGTCCTCAAACTTTGCTTGAAACCACCCTTAAACAATATTTTGGATACAATTACCATACTAAACCTATATTTATCTCCATGATCGAGACCTCTAGGATGTAAACTTAAATGCTAAAACTTTGAGATAATGATACAAGCTTTCCAAACTGCTGAGTTCGCTTTCTAACACTCGGTGTGCACCATTTTGCGACTATCGTAGGAGGTTGTTTCGAATACTACTTGTAAAGTATTTTAATACGACGGATGTCATAAACATATATTTGACGATAAACATTATTTCCAAACGCAAGTGGTATGGATATCATATGAGTTTGCATACACGACATTGTTTCATGACTTATATTAGAGCATATCATTCATAATAGGTCGCGGTTAGAGAGTTGCGTCTCATTTCTGTACATCCACTTTGTCATCGTAACTATTGCAACAGGTGAGTTTCATAGCCCCTACTTTTATACGTTTTGAATTACTTTTGGGGGAGATACATGCTCAAATATTTCCATTTACTTTCACAAGTACTTTAACTTATATGAATTACCGTGAGTTTCATAGCCCCTACTTTTATACGTTTTGAATTACTTTTGGGGGAGATACATGCTCAAATATTTCCATTTACTTTCACAAGTACTTTAACTTATATGAATTACCGTGAGTTTTCATAGCCCCACTTTCTATTAATTGTTTACAAACTTTTGGGGGAGATACATGCTCAACTACTTGCTTTTACAAATACAAATACTCAAACCATTTACACTTTTATGCTACGCTATACTTTTTATACTTGATTGCATAATACTTGATAGCATTTATACTTGATTGTGTTATACTAAACTTGAAAGTCTCTTTGGATAACACACGCATTGGGTTTC